>JAJFZO010000230.1:435000-440000 GCA_021397835.1 Moringa oleifera | reverse complement strand
GGTCAAGTGCACATAGTGCGGCAGAGGTGGGCGTGTCAGCCAGGCCACAGGCGCCCATCTCGAGCTAGCCCCCTCGTCCCTGTCCCTCGAATAAGTGGCCAGTGAACGAGCCAGGGGAGCCGCGTCGCACAGATTCTGGGCACAGGAGGCATTCCCAGGCAGCCCCCAGCAGACACGGCATGGGCCAAGTGCCCAGCGTGCGGCAAAGGAGGGCGCGCCAGCGAGGCCACGGGCACCCATCACGAGCCAGCCCCTCGTCCCTGCCCTAGACTTAGTGCCCAACGATCGAGCCAGGGGAGCAGCATCGCACGGACTCTGGGTACGGGAGGCATGCCCAGGCAGCCCCCAACAGGCACGGCATGGGACAGGTGCCTAGCATGCGGCAGAGGAGGGCGCACTAGCTAGGCCATAGGCACCCATCGCGAGCAAGCCCCCTTGTCCCTGTCCCTCGACTAAGTGCCCAGCGAACGAGCCAGGGGAGCTGCGTCGCACAGACTCTGGGCACGGAAGGCATTTCCAGGCAGCCCCCATCAGGCACGGCATGGGCCAAGTGACCAGCATGTGGCAAAGGAGGAAGCACCAGCGAGGCCACGGGCGCCTATCACGAGCCAGCCCCCTCGTCCTTGTCCCTAGACTTAGTGCCCAGTGAGAGAGCCAGGGGAGCCGTGTCGCACGGACTCTGGGCACGGGAGGCATGCCTAGGCAGCCCCCAGCAGGCACGGCATGGGCCAGGTGCCTAGCATGCCGCAGAGGAGGGCGCGTCAGCCAGGCCACAGGCGCCCATCGCGAGCTAGCCCCCACGACCCTGTCCCTCGACTAAGTGCCCAGCGAGCGAGCCAGGGGGGCCGCGTCGCATGGACCCTGGGGATGGGTGGCACGCCCAGGCAGCCCCCAATAGGCACGGCACGGACTACTCGCCCAACGTGCGGCAGCGGTAGGCACGCCAGCCAGGCCGCGGGCGCCCAGTGCGAGCCAACCCCCACGTCCTTGTCCCTCGACTAAGTGCCCAGCGAGCGAACCAGGGTGACCGTGTTGCAAGGACCCTGGGCACGGGAGACATGCCCCGGCAGCCCCCAGCAGGCACAGTGTGCGGCAGCGATAAGCGCGCCAGTCAGGCCACAGGCACCCATCGCGAGCCAGCCCCCTCGTCCCTGCCCCTCTACTAAGTGCCCAGCAAACGAGCAAGGGGAGCCACGTCGCACGGACCCTGGGCACGGGTGGGACGTCCAGGCAGCCCCCAGCAGGCACAGCATGGGCTGCTCGCCCAGCATGCTGCAGCGGTGGGCACGCTAGCCAGGCCGTGGGAGCCCAGCGGAAGCAAGCCCCCACGTCCCTGTCCCTCGACTAAATGCCCAGCCAGCGAGCCAAGGGTACCGCGTCGCAGGGACCTTGGGCATAGGTGGCATGCCTAGGCAGCCCCCAGCAGGCATGGCATGGGCTGCTCGCCCAGCGTGCGGCATCGGTGGGCGCGCTAGCCAGGCCGCGGGCGCCCATCGCGAGCCGTCCCCCACGTCCCTGTCCAACGACTAAGTGCCCAGCGAGCGAGCCAGGTAAGCCGCATCGCACAGACCCTGGGCACGGGTCGCACACCCAGGCAGCCCCCAGCAGGCACAGCATGGGCTGCTCACCCTGCGTTCGGCAGCGGTGGGCTCGCCAGCCAGGCCGCGGGCGCCCATCGTGAGCCAGGGGAGCCGCGTCGCACAGACCCTGGGTATGGGAGGCATGCCCAGGCAGCCCCCAGCAGGCTTGGCATGGGCTAAGTGCCCAGCATGCGGCAGCGGTGGACGTGCTAACCAGGCCACAGGCGCCCATCGTGACCTAGCCCCCTCGTCCCTGTCCCTCGACTAAGTGCCCAGTGAGCGAGCCAGGGGAGCCGCGTCTCACGATCCCTGAGCATGGGAGGCATGCCCAAGTAGTCCCCAGCAGGCACGGCATGGGCCAAGTGCCCAGCGTGCGACAGCAGTGGGCGCGCCAGCCAGGCCACAGGCGCTCATCGCTAGCCAGCCCCCTCGTCCCTGTCCCTCGACTAAGTGCCCAGCGAGCGAGCCAGGGGGGCTGCATCGCACAGACCGTGGTCATGGATGGCACGCCCAGGCAGCCCCCAGCAAGAATGGTATGGGCTGCTCGCCTAGCATGCGGCAGCGGTGGGCGCGGCAGCCAGGCCGCGGGAGCCCATCGCGAGCCACTTCTATGTCTCTGTCCCTCGACTAACGGCCTTGCGAGCGTGCTAGGGCGGCCGCATCTCACAGACCCTGGACACGGGAGGCATGCCCCAGCAGCCCCCAGTAGGCGCAGCGTGGGCCAAGTACCTAGCGTGTGGCAGCGGTGGGGGTGCCAGCCAGGCCACTGGCGTCCATCCCGAGCCAGCCCCCTTGTCCCTGTCCCTCGACTAAGTGCCCAGCGAGCGAGCCAGGCGCGTCACATTGCATGGTCCCTGGGCATGGGAGGCATGCCCAGGTAGTCTCCAGCAGGCACGGCATTGGCCAAGTGCCCAGCGTGTGGCAGCAGTGGGCGCGCCAGCCAGGCCACAGGCACCCATTGTGAGCCAGCCCCCATGTCCCTGTCCCTCGACTAAGTACCCAGCGAGCGAGCCAGGGGAGCTGCGTCGCACAGACCCTGGGCACGTGAGACATGCCCATGCAGTCCCCAGCAGGCACGGCATTGGCCAAGTGCCCAGCGTGCGGCAGCAGTGGGCGCGCCAGCCAGGCCACAAGCGCCCATCGCGAGCTAGCCCCATCGTCCTTGTCCCTCAACTAAGTGCCCAGCAAGCGAGCCAGGGGGGCCGCGTCGCATGGACCCTGGGCACGGATGGCATGCCCAGGCAGCCCCCAGCAGGAACGGCATGGGTTGCTTGCCCAGCATGCGGCAGCGGTGGGCACGCCAACCGAGCCGCTGGCGCCCATCACGATCTAGCACCCATGTCCATTTCCCTCGACTAAGTGCCCAGCGAGCGACCCAGTGGAGCCGCGTCGCATGGACCCTGAGCACGGGAGGCATGCCCAGGATGCACCCAGTAGGCATGGCATGGGTCAAGTGCCCATCAAGCGGCAGCAGTGGGAGCTCTAGCCAGGCCACAGGCGCCCATCGTAAGCTAGCCCCCTCATCCCTGTCCCTCGACTAAATGCCCAGCGAGCGAGAAAAAGGGGCCGTGTCGCATTTACCCTGGGCACAGTTGGCACGCCCAGGCAGCCCCCAGCAGGCACGGCATGGGCTGCTCGCCCAGCGTGCGGCAGTGGTGGGCTCGCCAGCCACGCCGCGGGCAACCATCACGAGCCAGCCCCCACGTCCCTGTCCCTCGACTATGTACCCAGCGAGCGAGCAAAGGGGGCCGTGTGGCATTTACCCTGGGCACAGTTGGCACGCCCAGGCAGCCCCCAGCAGGCACGGCATGGGCTGCTCGCCCAACGTGCGGCAGTGGTGGGCTCGCCAGCCACGCCGCGGGCAACCATCACGAGCCAGCCCCCACGTCCCTGTCCCTCGACTAAGTACCCAGCGAGCGAGCAAAGGGGGCCGTGTGGCATTTACCCTGGGCACAGTTGGCACGCCCAGGCAGCCCCCAGCAGGTACGGCATGGGCTGCTCGCCAAGCGTGCGGCAGTGGTGGGCTCGCCAGCCACGCCGCGGGCAACCATCACGAGCCAGCCCCCACGTCCCTGTCCCTCGACTAAGTACCCAGCGAGCGAGCAAAGGGGGCCGTGTGGCATTTACCCTGGGCACAGTTGGCACGCCCAGGCAGCCCCCAGCAGGAACGGCATGGGTTGCTCGCCCAGCATGCGGCAGCGGTGGGCACGCCAGCCAAGCCGCTGGCGCCCATCACGATCCAGCCCCCACGTCCCTGTCCTTCGACGTAGTGCCCAGCGAGCGAGCTAGGGGGGCCGCGTCGCACGGACCCTGGGCACAGGTGGCACACCCAAGCAGACCCCAACAGGCACGGCATGGGCTGCTCACCCAGCGTGCGGCTGCGGTGGGCGCGCCAGCGAGGCCATGGCCGTCCATCATGAGCCAGCCCCCTCGTCCCTGCGCCTCGACTGACTGACCAGTGTATGAGCCAGGGGTGCCACAGCTGTCGCCAGCAGGCATGGCGCCCGTAATGCCAGGGGCGCCCCACGCGAGCCATTCTCGAGCACGCTTTGAGGCTCAGCACATGTTGTGGGCGTTGATTTCATTTTTTAGATCCATTATGACGGCTCAGATATATTGATGTATCCTCCTACCGGGAGCAAAATTTCATTTAAGACTCTTCAGGGGGGAGGTGGTCACCTAGCTTGCTAGGTGCCAACAGGCCATGTGTGCCTCCCCCCTGCCCATCCCACGTGGGCAGGTGCTGGGCTCGAGCAACCCAGTGCGCATGGCATGGGCAGGGCGGCTTGCTGCCTTGCCCATCCAGCCGGTGGTGCGTGGCTGTGGCAGCCACCATCGCCGGCAGGCAGGCGGCCGACGACGTCGATCGAAGAGTGTGGGACGCCCAATCAGTAGCCAACGGAGAGGGGAAAATGTGGGAAACAAAATCTACTAAATTGTGGGCAACGAAATGAGAAAAATCGTGGGATAATGAGCAGGGATGTGGCTACATAAGCTCGACGATGTGGGCGGCGAACCTAACAATGATGCATGCTATGCGAGGGCCAAATCTTTGGGGGGAATTTTGAGCATGCGGAGTGCTTCATCGTAGGCCCTCGAGGCGGCGGACGTGGGGTTGGATCCCGACGCTCAGGCTTGCTTAGGCGGACTCGTTGCATAGCACGATTGACGACACGATCGTCGGCCGTTAGCAATGAGCGAGCCACGCAGCCATCCTGGGCACCCCTGCTGCCAAGGCCTCATCGGTGGAAAAAACATCGGCAACAAAGCGAGAATAATCAAGGGATAATGAGCTGGGATGTGGCTAGACAAGCTCGATGGAGTGGGCGACGAAGCTAACGATGATGCATTCTACGTGAGGGCCAAATCATTGGGGGGATTTCGAGCATGCGGAGTGCTTCGTCGCAGGCCCTTGAGGCG
>JAJFZO010000230.1:420000-427500 GCA_021397835.1 Moringa oleifera | reverse complement strand
CAGCGAGCGAGCCAGGGAAGCCGCATCGCATAGAAGGCATGCCTAGGCAGCCCCCAGCAGGTACGGCATGGGCCAAGTGCCCAGCGTGCGGCAGAGGTGGCGCGCAAGCCAGGCAATAGGCGCCCATCGTGAGCCAACCCCCTCGTCCCTATTCCTCGACTAAGTGCCCAGCAAGCGAGCCAGGGAGCCGCGTCGCATGGACCCTGGGCGTGGGAGGCATTCCCAAGCAGCCCCCAATAGGCACGGCATGGGCCAAGTGCCCAGCGTGCGGCAGCGGTGGGAGCGCCAGCCAGGCCACGGGCGCCCATCGCGAGCCAGCCCCCTCATCCATATCCCTCGACTAAGTTCCCCGCGAGCGAGCCAGGGAAGCCGTGTCACATGGACCCTAGGCATAGGAGGCATGCCCAGGCAGCCCCCAGCAGGCACGGCATGGGCCAAGTGCCCAGCGTGCGGCAGCGGTGGGCGCGCCAGCCAGGCCACAGGCGGCCATCGCTAGCCAGCCCACTCGTCCCTATCCCTCGACTAAGTGCCCAACGAGCGAGCCAGGGGAGCCGCGCTTCATGGACCCTGGGCATGGGAGACATGCCCAGGCAACCCCCAGCAGGCACGCATGGACCAAGTGCCGAGCGTGCGGCAGGGGAGGGCGCGCCAGCCATGCCACAGGCGCCCATCGTGAGCCAGCCCCCTCGTCCATGTCCCTTGACTGAGTTCCTAGCGAGTGAGCCAGGGGAGCCGCGTCACATGGACACTGGGCATAGGGGGCATGCCCAGGCAGCCCCCAGCAGGCACGGCATGCGCCAAGTGCCCAGCGTGCGGCAGCGATGGGCGCGCCAGCCAGGCCACAGGCGCCCATCGCGAGCCAGCCCCCTCGTCCTTGTACCTCGACTAAGTGCCCAGCGAGCGAGCCAGGGGAGCCGCGTCGCATGGACACTGGGCACGGGAGGCATGCCTAGGCAGTCCCCAATATGCACGGCATGGGCCAAGTGCCCAGTGTGCGGCAGCGGTGGGCACGCCAGCCAGGCTGCGGGCGCCCATTGCGAGCCAACCCCCTCGTCCCTGCCCCTCAAATGACGGCCCAGCGTGCAAGCCAGGGGTGCCGCGTCGCACGGACCCTAGGCATGGGTGGCACACCCAGGTAGCCCCCAGCAGGCATGGCATAGGCTACTCGCCCAGCGTACAGCAGCGGTTGGCGCGCCAGCCAGGCAGCGGGCGTCTATCACGAGCCAGCCCCCTTGTCCCTGTCCCTAGACGTAGTGCCCAACGAGCGAGCCAGGGGGTCCGCATCGCACAGACCTTGGGAATGGGTGGCACGCCCAGGCAGCCCCTAGCAGGCACAGCATGGGCTGCTCGCCCAGCGTGCGGCAACGGTGGGCGCGCCAACCTGGCCACGGGCGCCCATCGCGTGCCGGTCCCCTCGTCCCTGGCCCTCGACTAAGTGCCCAACGAGAGAGCCAAGGGAGCCGCGTTGCATGGACCCTGGGCACAGGAGACATGCCCAGGCAACCGCCAGCAGGCACGGCATGGACCAAGTGCCGAGCGTGCGGTAGAGGAGGGCGCGCCAGCCATGCCATAGGTGCCCATCGCGAGCCAGCCCCCTCGTCCATGTCCCTTGACTAAGTTCCTAGCGAGTGAGCCAGGGGAGCCGCGTCACATGGACCCTGGGCACAGGGGGCATGCCCAGGCAGCCCCCAGCAGGCACGACATGCGCCAAGTGCCCAGTGTGCGGCAGCGATGGGCACGCCAGCCAGGCCGCGGGCGCCCATTGCGAGCCAGCCCCCTCGTCCCTGCCCCTCAAATGACGGCCCAGCGTGCGAGCCAGGGGTGCCGCGTCGCACGGACCCTAGGCATGGGTGGCACACCTGGGTAGCCCCCAGCAGGCACGGCATGGGCTGCTCGCCCAGCGTGTAGTAGTGGTTGGCGCGCCAGCCAGGCAGCGGGCGTCTATCGCGAGCTAGCCCCCTTGTCCCTATCCCTAGACGTAGTGCCCAACGAGTGAGCCAGAGGGGCCGCATCGCACGGACCTTGGGAACAGGTAGCACGCCCAGGCAGCCCCCAGCAGGCACGGCATGGGCTGCTCGCCCAGCGTGCGGCAGCGGTGGGCGCGCCAACCTGGCCGCGGGCGCCCATCGCGTGCCAGCCCCTCGTCCCTGGCCCTCGACTGACTGCCCAGTATGTGAGCCAGGGGTGCCACGTCGTACAGACCCTGGGCACGGGTGGTACGCCCAGGCAGCCCCCAACGAGCATGGCATGGGCTGCTCGCCCAGCGTGCGGCAGCAGTGGGCGCGCCAGCCAGGCCACGAGCGCCCATCGTGGGCCAGCCCCCTCGTCCCTGCCCCTCGACTGACTGCTCAGCGTGCGAGCCAAGGGTTCCACAGCAGTCACCAGTAGACACGGCACCAGCCTTGCCAGGGGCGCCCCACGCGAGCTAGACGCGAGCACGCTGTGACGCTCAGCACATGTTGTCGGCGTTGATTTCATGGGCAAGCTGGCCTTGGCCGTGGCCCTTGGCTCTGGTGGACCCTGAGGGCTGCCATGGGTTCGCTTGAGGTGCACTGGACAGGGCAGGCAGCATGCACCATGGGCCAGGCAGAGGCAGAGCTGCTCCTGCCTGCTCGCCACAATGCCCAGTTGCCAAATTATTGTGAATTGACCGTCTTTTCATCATGGAATTGGTCCCAAAATGACTCAAATAATTTGTGTAATTCATGAGGAGTCTGCCCCTGAAGTTTGGGATCATTTCGACTCACGGGCTATTTTTGATGATTTTTTCAATTTTCGGCTATGGAAAATTCATTAAAAACAATCTAGTGCCCAAAAAATTCTCAAAATTCCAAGTAAATAATTTTTTAGACCCATTATGATGGCTCAAATATATTCATGTTTCTTCTTGCCGGGAGTGAAATTTCATTTAAGATGCTTTAGGGGGGAGGTGGTCACCTAGCTTGCTGGGTGCCAACAGGCCATGCGTGCCTCCCCCCCTGCTCATCCCACGTGGGCAGGCGTTGGGCTTGGGCAACCCAGCGCGCATGGCATGGGCAGGGTGGCTTGCTGCCTTGCCCATCCAGCCGGTGGTGCGTGGCTGTGGCGGCCACCACCGTCGGCAGGCAGGCGGCCGGCGACGTCGACCGAAGAGTGTGGGATGCCTGATGAGTAGCCAACGAAGTGGGAAAAACGTGGGAAATGAAATTCGATAAATTTTGGGAAACCAAAATGAGAAAAATCATGGGATAATGAGCTAGGATATGGCTACACAAGCTCGACGGTGTGGGCGGCAAAGCTAACGATGATGCATGCTACGCGAGGGCCAAATCGCTGGGGGGATTTCGAGCATGCGGAGTGCTTTGTCGCAGGCCCTCGAGGCGGCGGACGTGGGGTTGGATCCAGACGCTCAGGCTTGCCTAGGTGGACTCGTTGTGCAGCGCGATTGGCGACACGATCGTCGGTCGTTAACAACGAGCGAGCCACACGGCCAGCCTAGGCAAGGCGTGACACCCCTGCTGCCAAGGCCTCATTGGTGGGAAAAGCGTGGGCAACAAAATGAGAGAAATTGTGGCACAATGAGCTGGGATGTGGCTAGACAAACTCGACGGTGTGGGCGGCAAAGCTAACGATGATGCATGCTACGCGAGGGCCAAATTGCTGGGGGGATTTTGAGCATGCGGAGTGCTTCATCGCAGGCCCTCGAGGCGGCGGATGTGGGGCTGGATTCCGACGCCCAAGCTTGCCTAGACGGACTCGTTGCGCAGCGCGATCGACGACACGATCGTCAGCCATTAGCAATGAGCGAGCCACATGGCCAGCCTAGGCAAGGCGTGACACCCCTGCTGCCAAGGCCTCATCGGTGGGAAAAATGTGGGCAACGAAATGAGAAAAAGCATGGGATAATAAGCTGGGATGTGGCTACACAAGCTCGACGGTGTGAGCGGCGAAGCTAACGATGATGCATGCTACGCGAGGGCCAAATCGTTGGGGGGAATGTCGAGCATGTGGAGTGCTTTGCCGCAGGCCCTTGAGGCGGTGGACGTGGGGTTGGATCCCGACGCTCAAGCTTGCCTAGGTGGACTCGTTGCGCAGCGCGATCGACGACACGATCGTCGACCATTAGCAATGAGCGAGCCACACGGCCAGCTTGGGCACCCCTTCTGCCAAGGCCTCATCGGCGGGAAAAATGTGGGCAACGAAGCGAGAATAATCATGGGATAATGAGTTGGGATGTGGCTAGACAAGCTCGATGGTGTGGGCGGCGAAGCTAACGATGATGCATGCTACGTGAGGGCCAAATCATTGGAGGGAATTTCGAGCATGCGGAGTGCTTCGTCGCAGGCCCTCGAGGCAACAGACGTGGGGTTGGATCTCGATGCTCAGGCTTGTCTCGACGGACTAGTTGTGCAGTGAGATCGACGACATGATCGTCGACCGCTAGCAATGAACGAGCCACACGACCAGCCTAGGCACTCCTGCTGCCAAGGCCTCATCGGTGGGAAAAACGTGGGCAATGAAGCGAGAATAATCCAGGGATAATAAACTGGGATGTGGCTAGACAAGCTCGTTGGTGTGGGCGGCGAAGCTAATGATGATGCATGCTACGTGAGGGCAAAATCGTTGGGGAGATTTCAAGCATGCGGAGTGCTTCATCGTAGGCCCTCAAGGTTGCATCTTGACGCTCAGGCTTCCCTAGAAATGGACTTGTTGCGCCGCGTGATCGACGACACGATCGTCGGCCGTTAGCAACGAGCGAGCCACACGGCCAGCCTGGGCACGTTGTGACACCTCTGCTGCCAAGGCCTCATCGGTGGTCCCTTGCCATTGAAGAATCGTCCCTTGCTATTGAAACAATTTCGCGTTTAATGGCTTGGGTGCGGCGACACACGATGACTTGCATGATCGATGGGCCTTTCGCTCGTCAGCTTGCAGCTTGTTTGGTGCTGTTGCTGCCCATTTGTACGTGCGGCATGTGAGTGGTGATCTAGTCGTGCGCGTTGGCAGGCTCCATGCTCTCGCATCGAACTGTCGACTAGCACGTCGCTTCAAGCTCGACCCCAAGCCATACGTTGGCGTTTCGTGGGTGACATCGGGACCCTATGTCGCGTGCCTTCACAAATGGAATTTGATGATTCGAGTTGGTTGTCTTTGCACCATGTCCCTCATGGGCATGGGTGGAAACCTAAGCCGGGCCTCGTGCTCCAAGCGCGGCTTGCTTTAGCATGCGGCTGCTTTGGCACACGAGAGATCAGTTGTCCCCTTGGGTGCAAAAAGTATTGCGACAGGAGTGGTCTTGGCCTCTGCCTGTCCAAGCGAAAGCATTTGTCCCATGTCCCATCGATTTTGAACGACGACGGCGACAACTTTGGCCTTAGCGAGCCTTGCGGCACGCTTCGGTCTTAGTTGGTGCGGTGTCTCAAAGGATGCTACTTGGTTGATCCTGCCAGTAGTCATATGCTTGTCTTAAAGATTAAGCCATGCATGTGTAAGTATGAACGAATTCAGACTGTGAAACTGCGAATGGCTCATTAAATTAGTTATAGTTTGTTTGATGGTACCTACTACTCGGATAACCGTAGTAATTTTAGAGCTAATACGTGCAACAAACCCTGACTTCTGGAAGGGGTGCATTTATTAAATAAAAGGTCGATGCGGGCTTCGCCCGTTGCTCTGATGATTCATGATAACTCGACGGATCGCAAGGCCATCGTGCCGACGACGCATCATTCAAATTTTTGCCCTATCAACTTTCTATGGTAGGATAGTTGCCTACTATGGTGGTGACGGGTGAAGGAGAATTAGGGTTCGATTTTGGAGAGGGAGCCTAAGAAACGGCTACCACATCCAAGGAAGGCAGCAGGCGCGTAAATTACCCAATCCTGACACGGGGAGGTAGTGACAATAAATAATAATACCGGGCTCTTCGAGTCTGGTAATTGGAATGAGTACAATCTAAATCCCTTAACGAGGATCCATTGGAGGGCAAGTATGGTGCCAGCAGTCACAGTAATTCCAGCTCCAATAGTGTATATTTAAGTTGTTGCAGTTAAAAAGCTCGTAATTGGACCTTGGGATGGGTCGGCCGGTCGGCCTACGGTGTGCACCGGTTGGCTAGTCCCTACTGCCAGCGATGCACTTCTGGCCTTAATTGGCCGGGTCGTGCCTCCGGCACTGTTACTTTGAAGAAATTAGAGTGCTCAAAGCAAGCCTACACTCTGAATGCATTAGCATGGGATAACATCATAGCATTTCGATCCTATTCTGTTGGCCTTCGAGATCGGAGTAATGATTAACAAGGACAGTCGGGGGCATTCGTATTTCATAGTCAGAGGTGAAATTCTTGGATTTATGAAACATGAACAACTGCAAAAGCATTTGCCAAGGATGTATTCATTAATCAAGAACGAAAGTTGGGGGCTCGAAGACGATCAGATACCGTCCTAGTCTCAACCATAAACGATGCCGACCAGGGATTAGTGGATGTTGCTTTTAGGACTCCACTGGCACCTCATGAGAAATCAAAGTCTTTAGGTTCCAGGGGGAGTATGGTCGCAAGGCTGAAACTTAATGGAATTGACGGAAGGGCACCACCAGGAGTGGAGCCTGCGGCTTAATTTGACTCAACATGGGGAAACTTACCAGGTCCAAACATAGTAAGGATTGAGAGATTGAGAGCTCTTTCCTGATTCTATGGGTGGTGGTGGATGGCCGTTCTTAGTTGGTGGAGTGATTTTTCTGGTTAATTCCGTTAACAAACGAGACCTCAGCCTGCTAACTAGCTACGTGGAGGTGACCCTCCACGGTTGGCTTCTTAGAGAGACTATGGCCGCTTAGGCCAAGGAAGTTTAAGGCAATAACAAGTCTGTGATGCCCTTAGATGTTCTAGACCGCACGCTCGCGACATTGATGTATTCAACGAGTTTATAGCCTTGGCTGACAGGCCCGGGTAATCTTTGAAATTTCATCGTGATAGGGATAGATCATTGCAATTGTTGGTCTTCAACGAGGAATTCCTAGTAAGTGCGAGTCATTAACTCGCGTTGACTACGTCCCTGCCCTTTGTACACACCGCCCGTTGCTCCTACCGATTGAATGGTCCGATGAAGTGTTCGGATCGCGGCGACGTGGGTGGTTCGTCGCTTGCGACGTCACGAGAAGTCCACTGAACCTTATTATTTAGAGGAAGGAGAAGTTATAACAAGGTTTCCGTAGGTGAACCTGCGGAAGGATCATTGTAGAAAACTCGCTCAGCGAAACGACCCGCGAACACGTTGTAAACACACTAGTGGGGCGGAGGTCTCTCAAGCCCCTCGTCCCGCCTCGCACTGCAAGGGTGCGCGGGCTCGCGCCCAAGCCCCTCATCCTGCACAATAACAAAACCCACAGCACGGGATGCACCAAGGAACTCGAATGAAAAACCACGACCCAGTCGCCCCAATCTCGGTGCACGGCTGGCGGTCATGTCATCCCTAAACGATGTCTAAAATGACTCTCGGCAACAGATATCTCGGCTCTCGC
>JAJFZO010000230.1:410000-415000 GCA_021397835.1 Moringa oleifera | reverse complement strand
TCCCATCGTGCGAGCCAGGGGTGCCACGTCGCACGGACCCTGGGCACAGGTGGCACGCCCAGGCAACCCCCAGCAGGCACGGCATGGGCTGCTCGCCTAGTATGCGGCAGCGGTGGGCCCGACAGCCTAGCCGAGGCCCCCCATCGCGGGCTTGCCCCCACGTCCCTGTCCTTCGACTATGTGCCCTGCGAGCGAGCCAGGGTGGCTACGTCGCATGGACCCTGGGCATGGGTGGCACGCGCAGGAAGCCCCCAGCAGGCATGGCATGGGCTGCTCGCCCGGCGTGCGGCAGCGGTGGGCGCGCCAGCCAGGCCACGGGCGCCCAACGAGAGCGAGCCTCCACGTCCCTGTCCCTCGACTGACTGCCCAGAGTGCGAGCCAGAGGTGTCGCGTCACAGGGACCCTGGGCACGGGTGGCACACCCAAGCAGCCCCTAGGAGGCATGGCATGGGCAGCTCGCCCAGTGTGTGGCAGCGATGGGCCCGCAAGCCAGGCCACGGGCGCCCATCGCGAGCCAGCCCCCTCGTCCCTGCCCCTCTACTGACTGCCAAGCGTGCGAGCCAGGGGTGTCGCGTCGCACGGACCCTGGGCATGGGTTGCACGCCCAGGGAGCCCACAGCAGGCACGGCATAGGCTGCTCGCCCAGTGTCGGCAGCGGTGGGCATGCCAGCCAGGCCGCAGGCGCCCATCGCAAACCAGCCCCCTCGTCCCTGTCCCTCGACATAGTGCCCAGCGAGCGAGCAAGGGGGGCCACGTCACATGGACCCTGGGCACGGGTCGCATGCCCAAGAAGCCCCCAGCAGGCACGGCATGGGCTGCTTGCCCAGTGTGCATCAGCGGTGGGCGCGCCAGCCAGGCTGCGGGCGCCCATCGTGAGCAAGCCCCCTTGCCTTGCCCCTCGACTGATTGCCCACCGTGCGAGCCAGGGGTGCCGCGTTGCATGGACCCTGGGCACGGGTGGCATGCCCAGGCAGCCCCCAGCAGGCACGGCATGGGCTGCTCGCCCAGCGCTCAGCAGCGGTGGGCCCAACAGCCTAGCTGCGGGCGCCCATCGCAGGCCATCCCCCACATCCCTGTCCCTCGACTATGTGCCTAGCGAGCGAGCCATGGAGGCCGCGTCGCACGGACGCTGGGCATGAGTGGCATGCCAAGGAAGCCCCCAGCAGGAATAGCATGGGCTGTTCGCCCGGCATGCGGCAGCGGTGGGCGCGCCAGCTAGGCCACGGGCGCCCAACGAGAGCCAGCCTCCACGTCCCTGTCCCTCGACTGACTGCCCAGAGTGCGAGCCAGGGGTGTCGCGTCATAGGGACCCTGGGCACGGGTGGCACACCCAGGCAGCCCCCAGGAGGCATGGCATGGGCTGCTCGCCCAGTGTGCGGCAGCGGTGGGCGCGCAAGCTAGGCCGCGGGCGCCCATTGCGAGCCAGCCCCCTCGTCCCTGCCCCTCGACTGACTGCCAAGCGTGCGAGCCAGGGGTGTCGCGTCGCACGGAACCTGGGCATCAGTGGCATGCCCAGGGAGCTCCCAGCAGGCACGGCATAGGCTGCTCGCCCAGTGTACGGCAGCGGTGGGCATGCCAGCCAGGCCGCGGGAGCCCATCGCGAGCCCGCCCCCTCGCCCCTGCCCCTCGTCTGATTGCCCAGCATTCGAGCCAGGGGTACCGCGTCGCATGGACCAGGGGCATCGGTGGCACGCGCAGGCAGCCCCCAGCAGGAACGGCATGGGCCGCTCGCCCAGCGAGCGGCAGCGGTGGGCGCGCAAGCCAGGCCGCAGGCGCCCATCGCAAGCCAGCCCCCATGTCCTTGTCCCTCGACATAGTGCCCAGCGAGCGAGCAAGGGGGGCCACGTCACATGGACCCTGGGCACGGGTGGCATGCCCAAGAAACCCCCAGCAGGCACGGCATGGGCTGCTTGCCCAGTGTGCATCAGCGGTGGGAGCGCCAGCCAGGCTGCGGGCGCCCATCGTGAGCAAGCCCCCTCGCCTTGCCCCTCGACTGATTACCCACCGTGCGAGCCAGGGGTGCCGCGTCGCACGGACCCTGGGCACGGGTGGCATGCCCAGGCAGCCCCCAGCAGGCACGGCATGGGCTACTCGCCTAGCGTGCAGCAGCGGTGGGCCCGACAGCCAAGCCGCGGGCACCCAATCGCTGCCAGCCCCTACGTCCCTGTCCCTCGACTATGTGCCCAGCGAGCGAGCCAGGGGGGCTGCGTCGTACGGACCCTGGGCACGGGTGGCACGCCCAGGAAGCCCCCAGTAGGCATGGCATTTGTGTGCGGCAGCGGTGGGCGCGCCAGCTAGGCCACGGGCGCCCAACGCGAGCCAGCCTCCACGTCCCTGTCCCTCGACTGACTGCCTAGAGTGCGAGCCAGGGGTGTCGTGTCACACGGACCCTGGGCACGGATGGCACACCCAGGCAGCCCCCAGGAGGCACGGCATGGGCTGCTCGCCCGGTGTGCGGCAGCGTTGGGCGCGCAAGCCAGGCCACGGGCGCCAATCGCGAGCCAGCCCCCTCGTCCCTGCCCTTCGTCTGACTGCCCAGCGTGCGAGCCAGGGGTACCGCGTCGCACGGACCCAGGGCATCGGTGGCATGCCCAGGCAGCCCCCAGCAGGAATGGCATGGGCTGCTCGCCCAGTCTGCGGCAGCGTTGGGCGCGCAAGCCAGGCCGCGGGCGCCCATCGCGAGCCAGCCCTCACGTCCCTGCCCCTTGACTGATTGCCCAGCGTGCGAGCCAGGGGTGCCACGTCGCACGGACCCTGGGCACTGGTGGTACGCCCAGGCAGCCCCCAACAGGCACAGCATAGGCTGCTCTCCCAGTGTGCGGCAGCGGTGGGCACGCCAGCAAGGCCGCGGGCGCCCATCACTAGCTAGCCCCCTCGTCCCTGCCCCTCGTCTGACTGCCCAGCGTGCGAGCCAGGGGTTCCGCGTCGCATGGACCCTGGGCACAGGTGGCATGCCTGGACAGCCCCCAGCAGGCATGGCATGGGCTGCTCTCCCACAGTGCGGCTGTGGTGGACGCTCCAGCCAGGCCGCGGGCGCCCATCGCGAGCTAGCCCCCACGTCCCTGTCCCTCGACTAAGTGCCCAGCGAGCGAGCCAGGGGGGCCACGTCGCACAGACCCTGGGCACGGGTGGCACGCCCAGGTAGCCCCCAGCAGGCATGGCCTGGGCTGCTCGCCCGACGTGCGGCAGCTGTGCGCACGCCAGTAAGGCTGCGGGCGCCCATCGCAAGCCAGCCCCCTCGTTGCAGCCCCTCGTCTGACTGCCCAGCGTGCGAGCCAGAGGTACCGCGTTGACGGACCCAGGGCATCGGTGGCACGCCCAGGAAGCCCCCAGCAGGCACGGCATGGGCTGCTCGCCAAGCTTGCATCAGCAGTGGGCGCGCCAGCTAGGCTGCGGGGCGCCCATCGCCAGCCAGTCCCCTCGTCCCTGCCCCTCGACTGACTGCCCAGCGTGCGAGCCAGGGGTGCTGCGACGCACGGACCCTGAGCAAGGGTGGCACGCCCAGCCAACCCCCCAGCAGGCACGGCATTGGCTGCTCGCCCAGCGTGCGGCTGCGGTGGGTCCACCAGCCAGGCCGTGGGCTCCCATCGTGGGCCAGCCACCACGTCCTTGTCCCTCGACTAAGTGCCTAGCAAGCGAGCCAGGGGGTCCACGTCGCACGGACCCTGGGCACGAGTGGCACACCCAGGCAGCCCCCAGCAGGCATGGCACGGGCTGCGCGCCCAGCGTGCGGCAGCGGTGGGCACGCCAGCTAGGCCACGGGAGCCCATCGCGAGCCAGTCCCCCCATCCCTGTCCCTCGACTAAGTGCCCAGCGAGCGGGCCAGGGGGGCCACGTCGCACAGACCCTGGGCACGGGTGGCACGCCCAGGGAGCCCCCAGCAGGCACGGCATAGGCTGCTCGCCCAGTGTGTGGCAGCGGTGCGCACGCCAGCCAGGCCGCGGGCGCCCATCGCGAGCCAGCCCCCTCGTCCCTTCCCCTCGTCTGACTGCCCAGCATGTGAGCCAGGGGTACCGCGTCGCACGGACCCGGGGCATCGGTGGCACGCCCAGGCAGCCCCCAGCTGGAACGGCATGGGCTTCTCGCCCAGCGTGCGACAGCGGTGGGCGCGCCAGCCAGGCCGCGGGCGCCCATTGCGAGCCAGGCCCCTCGTCCCTGCCCCTCGACTGACTGCCCAATGTGCTAGCCAGGGTTGCCACAGCAGTCGCCAGCAGGCACGACGCCAGCCTTTCCAGGGGCGCCCTACGCGAGCCAGCTGCGAGCACGCTGTGAGGCTCATCACATGCTGTGGGCGTTGATTTCATGGGCAAGCTGGCCTTGGCCATGGTCGCTGGCTCTGGTGGACCCTGAGTGCTGCCATGGGGTCGCTGGACAGGGCAGCCAGCATGCACCATGGGCCAGGCAGAGGCACAACTGCCCCAGCCTGCTGGCCGCAATGCCCAGTTGCGAAATTATTATGAATTGACCATCTTTTCATCATGGGATTGGTCCCGAAATGACTCAAATAATTCGTCTAATTCATGAGGAGTCTGCCCCTGAAGTTTAGGATCATTTTGACTCACGGGCTATTTTTGATGATTTTTTCAATTTTCGGCTGTAGAAAATTCATTAAAAAAAATTTAGTGCCCAGAAAATTCTGAAATTTTTTCTGGTGGTAGATATGATTATTCTCCATTTATGTACAAAATTTAAGCTCAAAATTCCAAGTAAATAATTTTTTAGGCCCATTATGACGGCTAAGACATATTAATGTTACCTCCTGCCAGGAGTGAAATTTCATTTAAGACTCTTTAGGGGGGAGGTGGTCACCTAGCTTGCTGGGTGCCAACAGGCCATGCGTGCCTCTCCCCCTGCCCATCCCACGTGGGCAAGCACTGGGCTTGGGCAACCCAGCGCACATGGCATGGGCAGGGCGGCTTGCTGCCTTGCCCATCCAGCCGGTGGTGCGTGGCTGTGGTGGCCCCACCGCCGGCAGGCAGGCGGCCGGCGACGTCGGCCGA
>JAJFZO010000230.1:387500-402500 GCA_021397835.1 Moringa oleifera | reverse complement strand
GCATGGGCCAACTGCCCAGCGTGCGGCAGCGGTGGGCGCGCCAGCGAGGCCACAGGCGCCCATAACGAGCCAGACCCGTCGTCCCTGTCCCTCGACTTAGTGCCCAGCGAGCGAGCCAGGGGAGCCGCATCGCACGGACTCTGGGAACAGGAGCCATGCCCAGGCAGCCCCCAGCAGGCACGGCATGGGCCAAGTGCCCAGCGTGCGGCAGAGGAGGGCGCGCCAGCCAGGCCACAAGCGCCTATCGCGACCCAGCCCCCTCGTCCCTGTCCCTCGACTAAGTGCCCAGCGAGCGAGCAAAGGAAGCTGCGTCACATGGACCCTGGGCACAGGAGGCATGCCCAAGCAGCCCTCAGCAGGCACGGCATGGGCCAAGAGCCCAGCGTGTGGCAGCGGTGGGCGCGCTAGCCAGGCCACAGGCGCCCAACGCGAGCCAGCCCCCTCGTCCCTGTCCCTCGACTAAGTGCCCAGCGAGCGAGCCAGGGGAGGCATGTCACAAGGACCCTGAGCATGGGAGGCATGCCCCGGCAGCCCCCAGCAGGCACGGCATGGGCCAACTGCCCAGCGTGCGGCAGCGGTGGGTGCGCCAGCGAGGCCACAGGCGCCCATAACGAGCCTGACCTGTCGTCCCTGTCCCTCGACTTAGTGCCCAGTGAGCGAGCCAGGGGACCCGCATCGCACGGACTCTGGGAACAGGAAACATGCCCAGGCAGCCCCCAGCAGGCACGGCATGGGCCAAGTGCCCAGTGTGCGGCAGAGGAGGGCGCGCCAGCCAGGCCACAGGTGCCTATCGTGAGCCAGCCCCCTCGTCCCTGTCCCTCGACTAAGTGCCCAGCGAGCGAGCAAAGGGAGCCGTGTCACATGGACCGTGGGCACAGCAGGCATGCCCAGGCAGCCCTCAGCAGGCATGGCGTGGGCCAAGTGCCCAGCGTGCGGCAGCGGTGGGCACGCCAGCCAGGCGACAGGCGCCCATCGCGAGCCAGTCCCCTCGTCCCTGTCCCTCGACTAAGTGCCCAGCGAGCGAGCCAGGGGAGCCATGTCACAAGGACCCTGGGCATGGGAGGCATGCCCCGGCAGCCCCCAGCAGGCACAGCATGGGCCAACTGCCCAGCGTGCGGCAGCAGTGGGTGCGCCAGCGAGGCCACAGGCCTCCATAACGAGCCTGACCTGTCGTCCCTGTCCCTCGACTTAGTGCCCAGAGAGCGAGCCAGGGGACCCGCATCACATGGACTCTGGGAACAGGAACCATGCCCAGGCAGCCCCCAGCAGGCACGGCATGGGCCAAGTGCCCAGCGTGCGGCAGAGGAGGGCGCGCCAGCCAGGCCACAGGCACCTATCGCGACGCAGCCCCCTCGTCCCTGTCCCTCGACTAAGTGCCCAGCGAGCGAGCAAAGGAAGCCGCGTCACATGGACCCTGGACACAGGAGGCATGCCCAAGCAGCCCTCAGCAGGCACGGCATGGGCCAAGAGCCCAGCGTGTGGCAGCAGTGGGCGCGCTAGCCAGGCCACAGGCGCCCAACGCGAGCCAGCCCCCTCGTCCCTGTCCCTCGACTAAGTGCCCAGCGAGCGAGCCAGGGGAGCCAAGTCACAAGGACCCTGGGCATGGGAGGCATTCCCCGGCAGCCCCCAGCAGGCACGGCATGGGCCAACTGCCCAGCATGCGGCAGCGGTGGGTGCGCCAGCGAGGCCACAGGTGCCCCTAACGAGCCTGACCTGTCGTCCCTGTCCCTCGACTTAGTGCCCAGTGAGCGAGCCAGGGGACCCGCATCGCACGGACTCTGGGAACAGGAACCATGCCCAGGCAGCCCCCAGCAGGCACGGCATGGGCCAAGTGCCCAGCGTGCGGCAGAGGAGGGCGCGCCAGCCAGGCCACAGGCGCCTATCGCGAGCCAGCCCCCTCGTCCCTGTCCCTCGACTAAGTGCCCAGCGAGCGAGCAAACGGAGCCGTGTCACATGGACTGTGGGCATAGCAGGCATGCCCAGGCAGCCCCCAGCAGGCACGGCATGGGCCAAGTGCCCAGCGTGCGGCAGAGGAGGGCGCGCCAGCAACGCCACAGGCGCCCATTGCGAGCCAGCCCCCTCGTCCCTGTCCCTCGTCTAAGTGGCCAGCGAGCAGGCAAGGGGAGCCGCGCCGCATGGATCCTGGGCATGGGAGGCATGCCCAGGCAGCCCCCAGCAGGCACGGCATGGGCCAAGTGACCAGCATGAGGCAGCAGTGGGCGCGCCAGCCAGGCCACAGGCGCCCATCGCGAGCCAGTCCCCTCGTCCCTGTGCCTCGAAAAAGTGCCCAGTGAGCGAGCCAGGGGAGCCGCATCGCATGGACCCTAGTCACGGGAGGCATGCCAGGCAGCCCCCAGCAGGCACGGCATGGGCCAAGTGCCAGCATGCAGCAGCGGTTGGCGCGCCAGCCGGGCAACAGGCGCCCATCGGTAGCCAGCCCCATCGTCCCTGTCCATCGACTAAGTGCCCAGCGAGCGAGCTAGGGGAGCCGTGTTGCATGGACCCTGGGAACGGGAGGGATGCCCAGGAAGCTCCCAGCATGCACGGCATGGGCCAAGTGCCCAGCGTGCAGCAGCGGTGGGCACGCCAGCCAGGCCACGGGCGCCCATCGCGAGCCAGCCCCCTCGTCCCTGTCCCACGACTTAGTGCACAGCGAGCAAGCCAGGGGAGCCACATCGCACGGAAGGCATGCCCAGGTAGCCCCCAGCAGGCACGGCATGGGCCAAGTGCCCAGCGTGCGGCAGAGGTGGGTGCGCCAGCCAGGCCACAGGCACCCATCGCGAGCCAGCCCCCTCGTCCTTGTCCCTCGACTAAGTGCCCTGCGAGCGAGCCAGGGGAGCCGCGTCGCATGGACCCTGGGCACGGGAGGCATGCCCAGGCAGCCCCCAGCAGGCACGGCATGGGCCAAGTGCCAAGCGTGCGGCAGCGGTGGGCGCGCCAGCCAGGCCACGGACGCCCATCGTGAGCCAGCCCCCTCGTCCCTGTCCCTCGACTTAGTGCCCAGCGAGCGAGCAAGGGGAGCCGCGTCGCACAGACCCGGGGCACGGGAGCCATTCCCAGGCAGCCCCCAGCAGGCACGGCATGGGCCAAGTGCCCAGCGTGCGGCAACGGTGGGCACGCCAGCCAGGCCACAGGCGCCCATCTCGAGCCAGCCCCCTCGTCCCTGCCCCTAGACTGACTGCCCAGTGTGCGAGCCACGGGTGCCGCGTCGCACAGACCCTGGGCACTGGTGGCATGCCCAGGCACCGCCAGTAGGCAGGGCATGGGCTGCTCGCCCAGCGTGCGGCAGCGGTGGGCGTGCCAGCCAGGCCGCGGGTGCCCATGGCGAGCCCTCCCCCACGTCCTTGTCCCTCGACTAAGTTCCCACCGAGTGAGCCAGGGGGGCCACATCGCACAGACCCTGGACACTGATGGCACGCCCAGGCAGCCCCGAGCAGGCTTGGCGTGGGCTACTAGCCCAGCGTGCGGCAGAGGTGGGCGCGCCAGCCAGGCCGTGGGCTCCCATGGCGAGCCCGCCCCCACGTCCCTGTCCCTCGACTAAGTGCCCAGCGAGTGAGCCAGGGGGGCCGTGTCGTACAGACCCTGGATACTGATGGCACGCCCAGGCAGCCACCAGCAGGCATGGCATGGGCTGCTCACCCAGCGTGCGGCAGCGGTGGGCGCGCCAGCCAGACCGCGGGCGCCCATCGCGAGCCAGCCCCCACGTCCCTGTCCCTCGACTGACTGCCGAGCGAGCGAGCTTGGGGAGCCACGTCCCATGGACCCTGGGCACAGGAGGCATGCCTAGGCAGCCCCCAGCAGTCACAGCATGGGCCATTTGCCCAGCATGCGGTAGAGGTGGGCGCTCCAGCCAGGCCACGGGCGCTCATCACGAGCCAGCCCCCTCGTCCCTGTCCCTCGACTTAGTGCCCAGCCAGCGAGCCAGGGGAGCCTTGTCGCATGGACCCTGGGCACGGCAGGCATGCCCCGGCAGCCCCCGTCAGGAACGGCATGGGTCAAGTGCCCAGCGTGCGGCAGCGGTGTGCGCACCAGCCAGGCCACGGGCTCCCATTGCGAGCAAGCCCCCTCGTCCCTGTCCCTCGACTAAGTGCCCAGCGACCAAGCCAGGGGAGCCGCGCCGCATGGACCATGGGAACTGGAGGCATGCCCCAGCAGCTCCCAGCAGGCACGTTATGGGCCAAGTGCCCTGCATGCGGCGCCGGTGGGCACACCAGCCAGGCCACGGGCTCCCATCGTGAGCCAGCCCCCTGGTCTCTGTCCCTCGACTAAGTGCCCAGCGAGCGAGCTAGGGGAGCCGTGTTGCATGGACCCTGGGAACGGGAGGGATGCCCAGGAAGCTCCCAGCATGCACGGCATGGGCCAAGTGCCCAGCGTGCAGCAGCGGTGGGCACGCCAGCCAGGCCACGGGCGCCCATCGCGAGCCAGCCCCCTCGTCCCTGTCCCACGACTTAGTGCACAGCGAGCAAGCCAGGGGAGCCACATCGCACGGAAGGCATGCCCAGGTAGCCCCCAGCAGGCACGGCATGGGCCAAGTGCCCAGCGTGCGGCAGAGGTGGGTGCGCCAGCCAGGCCACAGGCACCCATCGCGAGCCAGCCCCCTCGTCCTTGTCCCTCGACTAAGTGCCCCTAAGTGCCCTGCGAGCGAGCCAGGGGAGCCGCGTCGCATGGACCCTGGGCACGCAGCCCCCAGCAGGCACGGCATGGGCCAAGTGCCAAGCGTGCGGCAGCGGTGGGCGCGCCAGCCAGGCCACGGACGCCCATCGTGAGCCAGCCCCCTCGTCCCTGTCCCTCGACTTAGTGCCCAGCGAGCGAGCAAGGGGAGCCGCGTCGCACAGACCCGGGGCACGGGAGCCATTCCCAGGCAGCCCCCAGCAGGCACGGCATGGGCCAAGTGCCCAGCGTGCGGCAACGGTGGGCACGCCAGCCAGGCCACAGGCGCCCATCTCGAGCCAGCCCCCTCGTCCCTGCCCCTAGACTGACTGCCCAGTGTGCGAGCCACGGGTGCCGCGTCGCACAGACCCTGGGCACTGGTGGCATGCCCAGGCACCGCCAGTAGGCAGGGCATGGGCTGCTCGCCCAGCGTGCGGCAGCGGTGGGCGTGCCAGCCAGGCCGCGGGTGCCCATGGCGAGCCCTCCCCCACGTCCTTGTCCCTCGACTAAGTTCCCACCGAGTGAGCCAGGGGGGCCACATCGCACAGACCCTGGACACTGATGGCACGCCCAGGCAGCCCCGAGCAGGCTTGGCGTGGGCTACTAGCCCAGCGTGCGGCAGAGGTGGGCGCGCCAGCCAGGCCGTGGGCTCCCATGGCGAGCCCGCCCCCACGTCCCTGTCCCTCGACTAAGTGCCCAGCGAGTGAGCCAGGGGGGCCGTGTCGTACAGACCCTGGATACTGATGGCACGCCCAGGCAGCCACCAGCAGGCATGGCATGGGCTGCTCACCCAGCGTGCGGCAGCGGTGGGCGCGCCAGCCAGGCCGCGGGCGCCCATCGCGAGCCAGCCCCCACGTCCCTGTCCCTCGACTGACTGCCGAGCGAGCGAGCTTGGGGAGCCACGTCCCATGGACCCTGGGCACAGGAGGCATGCCTAGGCAGCCCCCAGCAGTCACAGCATGGGCCATTTGCCCAGCATGCGGTAGAGGTGGGCGCTCCAGCCAGGCCACGGGCGCTCATCACGAGCCAGCCCCCTCGTCCCTGTCCCTCGACTTAGTGCCCAGCCAGCGAGCCAGGGGAGCCTTGTCGCATGGACCCTGGGCACGGCAGGCATGCCCCGGCAGCCCCCGTCAGGAACGGCATGGGTCAAGTGCCCAGCGTGCGGCAGCGGTGTGCGCACCAGCCAGGCCACGGGCTCCCATTGCGAGCAAGCCCCCTCGTCCCTGTCCCTCGACTAAGTGCCCAGCGACCAAGCCAGGGGAGCCGCGCCGCATGGACCATGGGAACTGGAGGCATGCCCCAGCAGCTCCCAGCAGGCACGTTATGGGCCAAGTGCCCTGCATGCGGCGGCGGTGGGCACACCAGCCAGGCCACGGGCTCCCATCGTGAGCCAGCCCCCTGGTCTCTGTCCCTCGACTAAGTGTCCAGCGAGCCAGCCAGGGGAGCCGCGTCACATGGACCCAGGGCACAGGAGGCATGCCCAGGCAGCCCCCACCAGGCACGGCATGGGCCAAGTGCCCAGCGTGTCGTAGAGGCGGGCACTCCAGCCAGGCCAGGGGCGCCCATCGCGAGCCAGCCACCTCGTCCCTGTCCCTCGACTTAGTGCCCAGCGAGCGAGCCAGGAGAGCTGCGCCGCACGGACCCTGGGCACAGGAGGCATGCCCCGGCATCCCCCAGCAGGCACGGCATGGACCAAGTGCCCAGCATGCGGTAGAGGTGGGCGCGCCAGCCAGGCCACGGGCGCCCATTGCGAGCAAGCCCCCTCGTCCCTGTCCCTCGACTGACTGCCCAGAGTGCGAGCCAGGGGAGCTACGTCGCTTTGACCCTGGGCATGGGAGGCATGCCCAGGCAGCCGCCAGAAGGCACGGCATGGGCCAAGTGCCCTGCATGCGGTGGCGGTGGGCACACCAGCCAGGCCACAGGCTCCCATTGCGAGCCA
The DNA here is from genome assembly GCA_021397835.1 of Moringa oleifera. Taxonomy (NCBI): domain Eukaryota; kingdom Viridiplantae; phylum Streptophyta; class Magnoliopsida; order Brassicales; family Moringaceae; genus Moringa; species Moringa oleifera. The sequence continues at coordinate 395,911 of JAJFZO010000230.1, read as the reverse complement.
GCCCCCTGGTCCCTGTCCCTCGACTAAGTGCCCAGCGAGCGAGCCAGGGGAGCCGCATCGCATGGACCCAGGGCACTGGAGGCATGCCCAGGAAGCCCCCAGCAGGCACGGCATGGGCCCAGTGCCAAGCGTGCAGTAGAGGCGGGCGCTCCAGCCAGGCCACGGGCGCCCATCGTGAGCCAGCCCCCTCGTCCCTGCCCCTCGACTTAGTGCCCAGCGAACGAGCCAGGGGAGCCGCGTCGCATGGACCCTGGGCATAGGAGGCATGCCCCGGCAGCCCCCATCAGGAACAGCATGGGCCAAGTGCCCAGCGTGCCGCAACGGTGGGCGCACCAGCCAGGCCACTGGTTCCCATCGCAAGCAAGCCCCCTCGTCCCTGTCCCTCGACTAAGTGCCCAGCAAGTGAGCCAGGGGAGCCGTGCCGCAAGGACCCTGGGCACCAGAGGCATGCCCCGGCAGCCCCCAGCAGGCACGTTATGGGCCAAGTGCCCTGCATGCGGCGGCGGTGGGCACACCAGCCAGGCCACGGGGTCGCATCGCGAGCCAACCCCCTGGTCCCTGTCCCTCGACTAAGTGCCCAGCGAGCGAGCCAGGGGAGCCGCATCGCATGGACCCAGGGCATGGGAGGCATGCCAAGTCAGCCCCCACCAGGCACGGCATGGGCCAAGTGCCCAGCGTCCGGTAGAGGCGGGCACTCCAGCCAGGCCACGGGCGCCCATCGCGACCCAGCCCCCTCGTCCCTGTCGCTCGACTTAGTGCCCAGCGAGCGAGCCAGGGGAGCCGTGTCGCATGGACCCTGGGCACGGCAGGCATGCCCCGGTAGCCCCCATCAGGAATGGCATGGGCCAAGTGCCCAGCGTGCGGCAGCGGTGTGCGCACCAGCCAGGCCACGGGCTCCCATTGCGAGCAAGCCCCCTCGTCCCTGTCCCTTGACAAAGTGCCCAGCGAGCTAGCAAGGGGAGCCGCGCCGCACGGACCCTGGGTACAGGAGGCATGCCCCGGCATCCCCCAGCAGGCATGGCATGGGCCCAGTGCCAAGCGTACGGTAGAGGCGGGCGCTCCAGCCAGGCCACGGGCGCCCATCGTGAGCCGGCCCCCTCATCCCTGTCCCTCGACTTAGTGCCCAGCGAGTGAGCCAGGGGAGCCACATCGCATGGACCCTGGGCATGGGAGGCATGCCCTGGCAGTCCCCATCAGGAACGGCATCGGCCAAGTGCCCAGCGTGTGGCAGCGGTGGGCGCACCAGCCAGGCCAAGGGCTCCCATCGCGAGCCAGCCCCCTCGTCCCTGTCCCTCGACTAAGTGCCCAGCGAGCGAGCCAGGGGAGCCGCGCCGCATGGACCCTGGGCACTGGAGGCATGCCCCGGCAGCCCCCAGCAGGCACAGCATGGGCCAAGTGCCCTGCATGCGGCGGCAGTGGGCACACCAGCCAGGCCACAGGCTCCCATTGCGAGCCAGCCCCCTGGTCCCTGTCCCTCGACTAAGTGCCCAGCGAGCGAGCCAGGGGAGCCGCATCGCATGGACCCAGGGCACTGGAGGCATGCCCAGGAAGCCCCCAGCAGGCCACGGGCTGGGCCCTTGCCAAGCGTGCAGTAGAGGCGGGCCCGCCCCCCTCCAGCCAGGCCACGGGCGCCACACGGGAGCCAGCCCCCTCGTCCCTGCCCCGTCGACTTAAGTGCCCACGAACGAGCCAGGGGAGCCGCGTCGCATGGACCCTGGGCATAGGAGGCATGCCCCGGCAGCCCCCATCAGGAACAGCATGGGCCAAGTGCCCAGCGTGCCGCAACGGTGGGCGCACCAGCCAGGCCACTGGTTCCCATCGCAAGCAAGCCCCCTCGTCCCTGTCCCTCGACTAAGTGCCCAGCAAGTGAGCCAGGGGAGCCGTGCCGCAAGGACCCTGGGCACCAGAGGCATGCCCCGGCAGCCCCCAGCAGGCACGTTATGGGCCAAGTGCCCTGCATGCGGCGGCGGTGGGCACACCAGCCAGGCCACGGGGTCGCATCGCGAGCCAACCCCCTGGTCCCTGTCCCTCGACTAAGTGCCCAGCGAGCGAGCCAGGGGAGCCGCATCGCATGGACCCAGGGCATGGGAGGCATGCCAAGTCAGCCCCCACCAGGCACGGCATGGGCCAAGTGCCCAGCGTCCGGTAGAGGCGGGCACTCCAGCCAGGCCACGGGCGCCCATCGCGACCCAGCCCCCTCGTCCCTGTCGCTCGACTTAGTGCCCAGCGAGCGAGCCAGGGGAGCCGTGTCGCATGGACCCTGGGCACGGCAGGCATGCCCCGGTAGCCCCCATCAGGAATGGCATGGGCCAAGTGCCCAGCGTGCGGCAGCGGTGTGCGCACCAGCCAGGCCACGGGCTCCCATTGCGAGCAAGCCCCCTCGTCCCTGTCCCTTGACAAAGTGCCCAGCGAGCTAGCAAGGGGAGCCGCGCCGCACGGACCCTGGGTACAGGAGGCATGCCCCGGCATCCCCCAGCAGGCATGGCATGGGCCCAGTGCCAAGCGTACGGTAGAGGCGGGCGCTCCAGCCAGGCCACGGGCGCCCATCGTGAGCCGGCCCCCTCATCCCTGTCCCTCGACTTAGTGCCCAGCGAGTGAGCCAGGGGAGCCACATCGCATGGACCCTGGGCATGGGAGGCATGCCCTGGCAGTCCCCATCAGGAACGGCATCGGCCAAGTGCCCAGCGTGTGGCAGCGGTGGGCGCACCAGCCAGGCCAAGGGCTCCCATCGCGAGCCAGCCCCCTCGTCCCTGTCCCTCGACTAAGTGCCCAGCGAGCGAGCCAGGGGAGCCGCGCCGCATGGACCCTGGGCACTGGAGGCATGCCCCGGCAGCCCCCAGCAGGCACAGCATGGGCCAAGTGCCCTGCATGCGGCGGCAGTGGGCACACCAGCCAGGCCACGGGCTCCAATCGCGAGCCAACCCCCTAGTCTCTGTCCCTCGACTAAGTGCCCAGCGAGCGAGCCAGGGGAGCCACGTTGCATGGACCCAGGGCACGGGAGGCATGCCCAGGCAACCCCACCAGGCACGGCATGGGCCAAGTGCCCAGCGTGCGGTAGAGGCGGGCACTCCAGCCAGGCCACGGGCGCCCATCGCGAGCCAGCCCCTTCGTCCCTGTCCCTCCACTTAGTGCCCAGCGAACGAGCCAGGTGAGCCGCGTCGCATGGACCCTGGGCACGGCAGGGATGCCCCGGCAGCCCCCATCAGGAACGGCATGGGCCAAGTGCGCAGCGTGCGGCAGCGGTGGGCGCACCAGCCAGGCCACAGGCTCCCATCGCGAGCAAGCCCCCTCGTCCCTGTCCCTCGACAAAGTGCCCAGCGAGCGAGCCAGGGGTGCCGCGTTGCACGGACCCTGGGCATGGGAGGCATGCCCCGGCATCACCCAGCAGGCGCGGCATGGACCAAGTGCCCAGAGTGCGGTAGAGGTCGGTGCCCCAGCCAGGCCACGGGCGCCCATCGCGAGCCAGCCCCCTCGTCCCTGTCCCTCGACTGACTGCCAAGCGTGCGAGCCTGGGGTGCCGCATCGCACGGACCCTGAGAGTGGGTGGCATGGCCAGGCAGCCCCCAGCAGACACCGCATGGGCTTCTCACCCAGCGTGCGGCAGCAGTGGGCCTGCCAGCCAGGCCGCGGGTGCCCATCGCGAGCCAGCACCGTCGTCCCTGCCCCTCGACTGACGGCCCAGCGTGCGAGCCAGGGGTGCCGCGTCGCATGGACCCTGGGCACAGGTGGCACGCCCAGGCAGCCCCCAGCAGGCATAACATGGGCTGCTCGCCCAGCGGGTGGCAGCAGTGGGCACGCCGGCCAGGCCGTGGGCGCCCATGGCGACCCCCCATCAGGAACGGCATCGGCCAAGTGCCCAGCGTGTGGCAGCGGTGGGCGCACCAGCCAGGCCAAGGGCTCCCATCGCGAGCCAGCCCCCTCGTCCCTGTCCCTCGACTAAGTGCCCAGCGAGCGAGCCAGGGGAGCCGCGCCGCATGGACCCTGGGCACTGGAGGCATGCCCCGGCAGCCCCCAGCAGGCACAGCATGGGCCAAGTGCCCTGCATGCGGCGGCAGTGGGCACACCAGCCAGGCCACGGGCTCCAATCGCGAGCCAACCCCCTAGTCTCTGTCCCTCGACTAAGTGCCCAGCGAGCGAGCCAGGGGAGCCACGTTGCATGGACCCAGGGCACGGGAGGCATGCCCAGGCAACCCCACCAGGCACGGCATGGGCCAAGTGCCCAGCGTGCGGTAGAGGCGGGCACTCCAGCCAGGCCACGGGCGCCCATCGCGAGCCAGCCCCTTCGTCCCTGTCCCTCCACTTAGTGCCCAGCGAACGAGCCAGGTGAGCCGCGTCGCATGGACCCTGGGCACGGCAGGGATGCCCCGGCAGCCCCCATCAGGAACGGCATGGGCCAAGTGCGCAGCGTGCGGCAGCGGTGGGCGCACCAGCCAGGCCACAGGCTCCCATCGCGAGCAAGCCCCCTCGTCCCTGTCCCTCGACAAAGTGCCCAGCGAGCGAGCCAGGGGTGCCGCGTTGCACGGACCCTGGGCATGGGAGGCATGCCCCGGCATCACCCAGCAGGCGCGGCATGGACCAAGTGCCCAGAGTGCGGTAGAGGTCGGTGCCCCAGCCAGGCCACGGGCGCCCATCGCGAGCCAGCCCCCTCGTCCCTGTCCCTCGACTGACTGCCAAGCGTGCGAGCCTGGGGTGCCGCATCGCACGGACCCTGAGAGTGGGTGGCATGGCCAGGCAGCCCCCAGCAGACACCGCATGGGCTTCTCACCCAGCGTGCGGCAGCAGTGGGCCTGCCAGCCAGGCCGCGGGTGCCCATCGCGAGCCAGCACCGTCGTCCCTGCCCCTCGACTGACGGCCCAGCGTGCGAGCCAGGGGTGCCGCGTCGCATGGACCCTGGGCACAGGTGGCACGCCCAGGCAGCCCCCAGCAGGCATAACATGGGCTGCTCGCCCAGCGGGTGGCAGCAGTGGGCACGCCGGCCAGGCCGTGGGCGCCCATGGCGACCCCGCCCCCACGTCCCTGTCCCTCGACTAAGTGCCCAGCGATTGAGCCAGGGGGGCCGCGTCGCACAGACCCTGGACACTGGTGGCAAGCCCAGGTAGCCCCCTGCAGGCACAGCATGGGCTGCTCGCCCAGCGTGCAGCAGCGGCGCCAGCCAGGCCACAGCCGCCCATCGCGAGCCAGCCCCTTCGTCCCTGCCCCTCGACTAACTGCTAAGCGAGCGAGCCAGGGGAGCCATGTCGCATGGACCCTTGGCAGGGGAGGCATGCCCAGGCAGCCCCCAGCTGGCACAGCATGGGCCAAGTGCCCAGTGTGTGGCAGCAGTTGGCGCGCCAGCCAGGCCACAGGCGCCCATCGCGAGCCAGCGCCCTCGTCCCTGTCGCTCGACTAAGTACCCAGCCTGCGAGCCAGGGGAGCCGCATCGCACGGACCCTGGGCATGGGAGGCGTGCCCAGGCAGCCCCCAGCAGGCACGGCTTGGGCCAAGTTCCCAGCGTGCAGCAGCGGTGGGCACGCCAGGCAGGCCACAGGCGCCTGTAGCGAGCCAGCCCCTTCGTCGCTGTCCCTCAACTAAATGCCCAGCGAGCGAGCCAGGGGGGACACGTCGCATGGACCCTGGGCATGGGTGGCATGCCCAGGCAGCCCCCAGATGGAAAGGCATGGGCTGCTCGCCCAGCGTGCGGCAGCGGTTGCCAGCCCCCACGTCCCTGCCCCTCGACTGACTGCCCAGCGTGCGAGCCAGGGGAGCCGCATTGCACGGACCCTGGGCCCGGGAGGCATGCCCAGGAAGCCCCCAGTAGGCACGGCATAGGCCAAGTGCCCAGCGTGTGGCAGCGGTGGGTGCGCCAGATAGGCCACAGGCGCCCGACGCGAGCCAGCCCCCTCGTCCCTGCCCCTCGACTGACTGCCCAGCGTGCGAGCCAGGGGTGTCGCGTCGAATGGACCCTGGGCATAGGTGGCATGCCCAGGCAGCCCCCAGCAGGAACGGCATGGGCGCCCTTCGTGAGCCAGCCCCCACGTCCCTGTCCCTCGACTAAGTGCCCAGCGAGCGAACCAGTGGGACCGCATCGCACGGACCCTGAGCATGGGTGGCATGCTCAGGCAGCCCCCAGCTGGCACAGCATCAGCCAAGTGCACAGCGTGCGGCAGCGGTAGGCGCGCCAGCCAAGCAACAGGCACACATCGCGAGCCAGCCCCATCGTCCCTGTCGCTCGACTAAGTGCCCAGCGAGCGAGCCATGGGAGCAGCGTCAAATGGACCCTGGGCATGGGAGGCTTGCCCAGGCAGCACCCAGCAGGCACGGCATGGCCCAAGTTCCCAGCGTGCGGCAGCGGTGGGCGCACGAGCCAGGCCACAGGTGCCCGTAGCGAGCCAGCCCCCTCGTCCCTGTCCCTTGACTAAATGCCCAGCGAGCGAGCCAGGGGGGCCACGTCGCTTGGACCCTGGGCATGGGTGGCATGCCCAGGCAGCCCCCAGCAGGAACGGCATGGGCTGCTCGCCCAGCGTGCGGCTGCGGTAGCTAGCCCCCTCGTCCCTGCCCCTCGATTGACTGCCCAGCATCCGAGCCAGGGGAGCCGCATCGCACAGACCCTGGGTCCAGGAGGCATGCCCCCTGTAGGCACGGCATGGGCCAAGTGCCCAGCGTGTGGCAGCGGTGGGTGCGCCAGACAGGCCACAGGCGCCCGTCACTAGCCAGCCCCCTCGTCCCTGCCCCTCGACGGACTGCCCAGCGTGCGAGCCAGGGGTGTTGCGTCGCATGGACCCTGGGCACAGCTGGCATGCCCAGGCAGCCCCCCGCAGGCACGGTATGGGCTGCTCGCCCAGCGTGCGGCAGCGGTGGGCGCGCCAGGCAGGCCGCGGGCGCCCTTCGCGAGCCAGCCCCCACGTCTCTTTCCCTCGACTAAGTGCCCAGCTAGCTGGCCAGTGGGGTCACGTCGCACGGACCCTGGGCATGGGTGGCATGTCCAGGCAGCTCCCAGCAGGCACGGCACGGGCTGCTCGCCCATCGTGCGGCAGCGGTCGGCGCGCGAGCCAGGCCGCGGGTGCCCTTCTCGACCCAGCCCCCTCGTCCCTGTCCCTCGACCAAGTGCCCAGCGAGCGAGCCAGGGGGGCCGCGTCGCATGGACCATGGGCATTGTTGGCACGCCCAGGCAGCTACCAGCAGCCACGGCATGGGCTGCTCGCCCAGCGTGCGGCAGCGGTGGGCGCTCCAGCCAGGCTGCGGGCGTCCATTGCGAGCCAGCCCCCACGTCCCTGTCCCTCGACTATGTGCCCAGCGAGCGGGCCAGTGGGGCTGCGTCACACGGACCCTTGTCACGGGTGGCATGCCCAGGCAGATCCCAGAAGGCACGGCATGGGCCGCTCACCCATCGTCCGGCAGCGGTGGGCGCGCTAGCCAGGCCGCTGGAGCCGTTCGCAAGCCAGGGGAGCCGTTCGCGAGCCAGGGGAGCCGCATCGCACGGACCCTGGGCATGGGAGGCATGCCCAGGCAGCCCCCAGTAGGCACGGCATGGGCGAAGTTCCCAGCGTGCAGCAGCGGTGGGTGCGCTAGCCAGGCCACAGGCGCCTGTAGCGAGCCAGCCGCCTCGTCCCTGTCCCTCGACTAAGTGCCCAGCGAGCGAGCCAGGGGGGCCACGTCGCACGGACCCTTGGCATGGGTGGCATGCCCAGGCAGCCCCCAGTAGGCACGGCATAGGCCAAGTGCCCAGTGTGCGGCAGCGGTGGGTGCGCCAGATAGGCCACAGGCGCCCGTCGCGAGCCAGCCCCCTTGTCCCTGCCCCTCGACTGACTGCCCATCGTGCGAGCCGGGGGTGTCGCGTCGAATGGACCCTGGGCACAGGAGACATGCGCAGGCAGCCCCCAGCAGGCACGGCATGGGCTGCTCGCCCAGCGTGCGGCAGTGGTGGGCGCGCCAGCCAGGCCGCGGGCGCCCTTCATGAGCCAGCCCCCACGTCCCTGTCCATCGACTATGTGCCCAGCGAGCAAACCAGTGGGACCGCATCGCACGGACCTTGGGCATGGGTGGCGTGCCCAGGCAGCCCCCAGCGGGCACAGCATCGGCCAAGTGTCCAGCGTGCGGCAGCGGTGGGCGTGCCAGCCAGGCCACAGGCGCCCATCGCGAGCCTGCCCCCTTGTCCCTGTCGCTCGACTAAGTGCCCAGCGAGCGAGCCATGGGAGCAGCGTCGCACGAGGCCCCCACCCTGGGCATGGGGCCACGGGAGGTTTGCCCAGGCACAGCCCCCAGCAGCGGTGGGCACGACAGCCATGGGTCGCAAGTTCCCAGCGTGCGGCAGCGGTGGGCGCACAAGCCAGGCCACAGGCGCCCAGGTAGCGAGCCAGCCCCCTCGTCCCTGCTCGGACCCTGGGCCATGCCCAGGCAGCTCCCAGCAGGCACGGCATGGGCTGCTCGCCCAG
>JAJFZO010000230.1:347500-377500 GCA_021397835.1 Moringa oleifera | reverse complement strand
GGGTGGCATCCCCAGGCAGCCCCCAGCAGGCACGACATGGGCCAAGTGCCCAGCGTGTGGCAGCGGTGGGCGTGCCAGCAAGGCCACAAGCGCCCATCGCGAGCCAGCCCCCTCGTCCTTGTTCCTGGACTAAGTGCCCAGTGAGCGAGTCATGTGAGCTGCGTGGCATGGACCCAGGGTACAGGAGGCATGCCCAGGCAGCCCCCAGCAGGTACGGCAAGGGCCAAGTGCCCAGCGTTCGGCAGCGGTGGGCGCGACAGCCAGGCCACAGGCGCCCAGCGTGAGCCAGCCCCCTCGTCCCTGTTCCTCGACTAAGTGCCCATCGAGCGAGCGAGGGGAGCCGCATCGGACAGACCCTGGGCGTGGGTGGCATCCCCAGGCAGCCCCCAGCAGGCACGGCATGGGCCAAGTGCCCAGCGTGTGGCAGCGGTGGGCGTGCCAGCAAGGCCACAAGCGCCCATCGCGAGCCAGCCCCCTCGTCCTTGTTCCTGGACTAAGTGCCCAGTGAGCGAGTCATGTGAGCCGCGTAGCATGGACCCTGGGCACGGGAGGCATGCCCAGGAAGCCCCCAGCAGGTACAGTAAGGGCCAAGTGCCCAGTATTCGGCAGCGGTGCGCGCGCCAGCCAGGCCACAGGCGCCCATCACGAGCCAGCCCCCTCGTCCCTGTCCCAGGACTAAGTGCCAGCGAGCGAGCCAGGGGAGCCGTGTCGCATGGACCCAGGGCACGGGACGCATGCCCAGGCAGCCCCCAGCAGGCAGGGCATGGGTCAAGTGCCCAGCGTAAGGAAGCGGTGGGTGCGCCAGCCAGGCGACAGGCGCCCATCGCGAGCCATGCCCCTTGTCCCACTCCCTTGACTAAGTGCCCAGCGAGCGAGCCAGGGGAGCCGGGTTGCATGGACCCTGGGCACGGGAGGCATGCCGAGGCAGCCCCCAGCAGGCATGGCATGGGCCAAGTGCCCAGCATGCGGCAGCAGTGGGCGCGCCAGCCAGGCCACAGGGGCCCATTGCAAGCCAGCCCCCTTGTCCCTGTCCCTAGACTAAGTGCCCAGCGATTGAGCCAGGGAAGCCGCGTTGCATGGACCCTGGGCATGTGAGGCATGCCCAGGCAGCCCCCAGCAGTCACGGCATGGGCCAAGTGCCCAGCGTGCGGCAGAGGAGGGCGCACCAGCCAGGCCACAGGCGCCCATAGCGAGCCAGCCCCCTCGTCCCTGTCCCTCGACTAACTGCCCAGCGAGCGAGCCAGGGGAGTGACGTGGCATGTACCCTGGGCATGGGAGGCATGCCCAGGAAGCCCCCAGCAGGTACGGCAAGGGCCAAGTGCCCAGCGTTAGGCAGCGGTGGGCGCGCCAGCCAGGCCACAGGCACCCATCGCAAGCCAGCCCCCTCGTCCCTGTCCCTCGACTAAGTGCCCAGCGAACGAGCCAGGGGAGCCGCATTGCACAGACCCTGGGCACGGGAGGCATGCCCAGGCAGCCCCCAGCAGGCACGGCATGGGCCAAGTGCCCAGCCTGCGGCAGCGGTGGGCGCGCCGGTGAGGCCACAGGCGCCCATCACGAGGCACACCCCTCGTCCCTGTCCCCCGACTTAGTGCCCAGCAAGCGAGCCAGGAGAGCCGTGTCGCATGGAATCTGGGCACAGGGGGGATGCCCAGGCAGCCCCCAGCAGGCACGGCATGGGCCAAGTGCCCAGCATGCAGCAGAGGAGGGCGCGCCAGCCAGGCCACAGGCGCCCATTACGAGCCAGCCCCCTCGTCCCTGCCCCTCGTCTATGTGCCCAGCGAGCGAGCCAAGGGGGCCGTGTCGCACGGACCCAGGGCACATGGGGCATGCCCAGGCAGCTCCCAGCAGGCACGGCATGGGCCGAGTGCCCAGCGTTCGGCAGAGGAGGGCACGCCAGCCAGGCTACAGGCGCCCATCGCGAGCCAGCCCCCTCGTCCTGTCCCTCGACTAAGTGCCCAGCGAGCGAGCCAGGGGAGCCGCGTTGAACTGACCCTGGGCACGGAAGGCATGCCCAGGCAGCCCCCAGCAGGTACAGCATGGGGCAAGTGCCCAGCGTTCGGCATCGGTGGGCGCGCCAGCCAGGCCATAGGCGCGCATCGGGAGCCAGCCCCCTCGTCCCTGTCCCTCGACTAAGTGCCCAGCGAGCGAGCCAGGGGAGCCACGTCGCACGGACCCTGTGCACAGTAGCATTCCCAGGCAGCCCCCAGCAGGTACAGCATGGGCCAAGTGCCCAGCGTTCTGCAGCGGTGGGCGCGCCAGCCAGGCCACAGGCGCGCATCGCGAGCCAGCCCCCTTGCCCTGTCCCTCGACTAAGTGCACAGCGAGCGAGCCAGGGGAGCCGCGTCGCATGGACCCTGGGCACGGGAGGTATGCCCAGTAAGCCCCCAGCAGGCACCGCATGGGCCAAGTACCCAGCGTGCAGCAAGGTGGGTGCGCCAACGAGGCCACGGGCACCCATCACGAGCCAGCCCCCTCGTCCCTGTCCCTCGACTAAGTGCACAGCGACTGAGCCAGGGGAGCCGTGTTGCACAGACCCTGGGTATGTGAGGCATGCCCAGGCAGCCCCAAGCTGGTACGACATGGGCCAAGTGCCCAGTGTTTGGCAGCAGTGGGCGCGCCAGCCAGGCCACAGGCGCCCATCGCGAGCCAGCCCCCTCATGCCTGTACCTCGACTAAGTGCCCAGAGACCGACCCAGGGGAGCTGCATCTCATGGACCTAGGGCAAGGGAGGCATGCCCCGGCAGCCCCCAGCAGGCATGGCATTGGCCAAGTGCCCAGCGTGCGGCAGCGGTGGGCATGCCAGCGAGGCCACAGGCTCCCATCGCGAGCCAGGCCCCTCATCCCGGTCCCTCGACTCAGTGCCCTGCGAGCGAGCCAGGGGAGCCACGTCGCATGGACCCTTGGCATGGGAGGCATACCGCAGCAGCCCGCAGCAGGCACGGCATGGGCCAAGTGCCCAGCGTGTGGCAGCGGTGGGAGTGCCAGCAAGGCCACAGGCGCCCATCGCGAGCTAGTTCCCTCGTCCCTGTTCCTGGACTAAGTGCCCACCGTTTGAGCCAGGGGATCCGCGTTGCATGGACCCTGGGCATGTGAGGCATGCCCAGGCAGCCCCCAGCAGTCACGGCATGGGCCAAGTGCCCAGCCTGCGGCAGAGGATGGCGAACCAGCCAGGCCACAGGCGCCCATAGCGAGCCAGCCCCCTCGTCCCTGTCCCTCGACTAAGTGCCCAGTGAGCGAGCCAGGGGAGCCGCGTCGCATGGATCCTGGGCACGGGAGGCATGCCCAGGCAGCCCCCAGCAGGCACGGCATGGGCCAAGTGCCCAGCGTGCGGCAGCACTGGGCGCGCCGGCCAGGCCACAGGCGCCCATAGCGAGCCAGGCCCCTTGTCCCACTCCCTCGACTAAGTGCCCAGCGAGCGAGCCAGGGGAGCCGCATTGCATGTACCCTAGGCATGGGCCAAGTGCCAAGCATGCGGCAGCAGTGGGAGCGCGAGCCAAGCCACAGGCGCCCATTGCGAGCCAGCCCCCTTGTCCCTGTCCCTCGACTAAGTGCCCAGCGATTGAGCCAGGGGAGCCGTGTCGCATGGAATCTGGGAAAAGGGGGCATGCCCAGGCAGCCCCCAGCAGGCACGGCATGGGCCAACTGCCCAGCATGCGGCAGAGGAGGGCGCGCCAGCCAGGCCACAGGTGCCCATCACGAGCCAACCCCCTCGTCCCTGTCCCTCGACTATGTGCCCAGCGATCGAGCCAAGGGAGCCGTGTCGCATGGACCCTGGGCACAGGGGGCATGCCCAGGCAGCCCCCAGCAGGCACGGCATGGGCCGAGTGCCCAGCGTGCGGCAGAGGAGGGCGTGCCAGCCAGGCCACAGGCGCCCATCGCGAGCCAGCCCCTCGTCCTGTCCCTCGACTAAGTGCACAGCGAGCGAGCCAGGGGAGCCGCATTGAACGGACCCTGGGCACGAGAGGCATGCCCAGGCAGCCCCTGGCAGGTACAGCATGGGCCAAGTGCCCAGTGTTCCGCAGCGGTGGGCGCGCCAGCCAGGCCACAGGCGCTCATCGCGAGCCAGCCCCCTTGTCCCTGTCCCTCGACTAAGTGCCCAGCGAGCGAGCTATGGTAGCCGCGTTGCACGGACCCTGGGCATGGGAGGTATGCTCAGTAAGCCCCCAGCAGGCATGGCATGGACCAAGTGCCCAGCGAACGGCAAGGTGGGTGCGCCAACGAGGCCACGGGCGCCCATCACGAGCCAGCCCCATCGTCCCTGTCCCTCGACTAAGTGCACAGCGAGCAAGCCAGGGGAGCCGTGTTGCACAGACCCTGGGCACGGGAGGCATGCCCAGGCAGCCCCAAGCAGGTGCGGCATGGGCCAAGTGCCCAGCGTTTGGCAGCAGTGGGCGAGCCAGCCAGGCCACAGGCTCCCATCGCGAGCCAGCCCCCCCATGCCTGTCCCTCGACTAAGTGCCCAGCGAGTGAGCCAGGGGAGCTGCATCTCATTGACCCAGGGCACGGGAGGCATGCCCCAACAGCCCCCAGTTGGCATGGCATTGGCCAAGTGCCCACCGTGCGGCAGCGGTGGGCGTGCCAGCGAGGCCACAGGCTCCCATCGTGAGCCAGCCCCCTCGTCCCTGTCCCTTGACTAAGTGCCCTGCGAGCGAGCCAGGGGAGCCACGTCGCATGGACCCTTGGCACGGGAGGCATGCCCTGGCAGCCCACAGCAGGCACGGCATGGGCCAAGTGCCCAGCGTGTGGCAGCGGTGGGCGTGCCAGCAAGGCCACAAGCGCCCATCGCGAGCCAGCCCCCTCGTCCCTGTTCCTGGAATAAGTGCCCAGTGAGCGAGCCATGTGAGCCGTGTGGCATGGACCCTTGGCATGGGAGGCATGCCCAGGATGCCCCCAGCAGGTACGGCAAGGGCCAAGTGCCCAGCGTTCGGCAGCGGTGGGCGCGCCAGCCAGGCCACAGGTGCCCATCGCGAGCCAGCCCCCTCGTCCCTGTCCCTGGACTAAGTGCCCAGCGAGCGAGCAAGGGGAGCCGCATCGCATGGACCCAGGGCATGGGAGGCATGCCCAGGCAGCCCCCAGCAGGCACGGCATGGGTCAAGTGCCCAGCGTGCGGAAGCGGTGGGTGCGCCAGCCAGGCCACAGGCGCCCATCGCGAGCCAGGCCCCTCGTCCCACTCCCTCGACTAAGTACCCAACGAGCGAGCCAGGGGAGCCACGTTGCATGGACCCTGGGCACGAGAGGCATGCCCAGGCAGCCGCCAGCAGGCACGGCATGGGCCAAGTGCCCAGTGTGCGGCAGCAGTGGGCACGCCAGCCAGGCCACAGGCGCCCATTGCGAGCCAGTCCCCTCGTCCCTTTTCCTCGACTAAGTGCCCAGCGATTGAGCCAGGGGAGCCGCGTTGCATGGACCCTCGGCATGTGAGGCATGCCCAGGCAGCCCCCAGCAGTCACGGCATGGGCCAAGTGCCCAGCATGCGGCAGAGGAGGGCGCACCAGCCAGGCCACAGGCGCCCATAGCGAGCCAGCCCCCTCGTCCCTGTCCCTCGACTAAGTGCCCCACGAGCGAGCCAGGGGAGCCGCGTCGCATGGACCCTGGCCACTGGAGGCATGCCCAAGAAGCCCCCAGCAGGCATGGGAAGGGCCAAGTTCCCAGCATGCGGCAGAGGAGGGCGCGCGAGTCAGGCCACAGGCGCCCATCGCGAGCCAGCCCCGTTGTCCCTGTCCCTCAGCTAAGTTCCCAGTGAGTGAGCCAGGGGAGCCGCATTCCATGGACCCTGGGCATAGGAGGCATGCCCAGGCAGCCCCCAGCAGGCACGGCATGGGCCAAGTGCCCAGCGTGCAGCAGCAGTGGGTGCGCCAGCCAGGCCACAGGCGCCCATCGCGAGCCAGGCCCCTCGCCCCTGTCCCTCGACTATGTGCCCAGCGAGCGAGCCAAGGGAGCCATGTCGCACGGACCCTGGGCACAGGGGGCATGCCCAGGCAGCCCCCAGCAGGCACGGCATGGGCCAAGTGCCCAGCGTGCGGCAGCAATGGGCGCGCCAGCCAGGCCACAGGCGCCCATTGCGAGCCAGCCCCCTCGTCCCTGTCCCTCGACTAAGTGCCCAGCGATTGAGCCAGGGGAGCCGCGTTGCATGGACCCTGGGCATGTAAGGCATACCCAGGCAGCCCCCAGCAGTCATGGCATGGGCCAAGTGCCTAGCATGCGGCAGAGGTGGGCGCACCAGCCAGGCCACAGGCGCCCATAGCGAGCCAGCCCCCTCGTCCCTGTCCCTCGACTAAGTGCCCAGCGAGCGAGCCAGGGGAGCCACGTGGCACGTACCCTGGGCACGGGAGGCATGCCCAGGCAGCCTCCAGCAGGCATTGCATGGGCCAAGTGCCCAGTGTTCGGCAGCGGCGGGCACGCCAGCGAGGCCAGAGGCGCCCATCATGAGGCAGACCCCTCGTCCCTGTCCCCCAACTTAGTGCCCAGCAAGCTAGCCAGGGGAGCCGTGTCCATGGAATCTGGGCACAGGGGGCATTCCCAGGCAGCCCCCAGCAGGCACGGCATGGGCCAAATGCCCAGCATGCGGCAGAGGAGGGAGCGCCAGCCAGGCCACAGGAGCCCATCACAAGCCAGCCCCCTCGTCCCTGTCCCTCGACTAAGTGCCCAGCGACCGAGCAAGGGGTGCTGCGTCACATGAACCCTGGGCACGGGAGGTATGCCCAGTAATCCCCCAGCAGGCACTGCATGGGCCAAGTGCCCAGCGTGCGGCAAGGTGGGTGCACCAACGAGGCCACGGGCGCCCATCACGAGCCAGCCCCCTCGTCCCTGTCCCTCGACTAAGTGCACAGCGACCGAGACAGGGGAGCCGCGTTGCACAGACCCTGGGTATGTGAGGCATGCCCAGGCAGCCCCAAGCAGGTACGGCATGGGCCAAGTGCCCAGCGTTTGGCAGCAGTGGGCGCGCCAGCCAGGCCACAGGCGCCCATCGCGAGCCAGCCCCCTCATGCCTGTGCCTCGACTAAGTGCCCAGTGAGCGAGCCATGTGAGCCGCGTGGCATGGACCCTGGGCACGGGAGGCATGCCGAGGCAGCCCCCGGCAGGCATGGCATGGGCCAAGTGCCCAGCGTGTGGCAGCAGTGGGCGCGCCAGCCAGGCCAGAGGCACCCATTGCGAGCCAGCCCCCTCGTCCCTGTCCCTCAACTATGTGCCCAGCGAGCGAGCCAAGGGAGCCGTGTCGCACGGACCCTGGGCACAGGGGGCATGCCCAGCCAGCCCCCAGCAGGCACGGCATGGGCCGAGTGCCCAGTGTGCGGCAGAGGAGGGCACGCCAGACAGGCCACAGGCGCCCATTGCGAGCCAGCCCCCTCCTTCGGTCCCTCGACTAAGTGCCCAGTTAGCGAGCCAAGGGAGCCGTGTTGAACGGACCCTGGGCACGGGAGGCATGCCCAGCCAGCCCCCAGCAGGTACAGCATGGGCCAAGTGCCCAGCGTTCGGCAGCGGTGGGCGCGCCAGCCAGGCCACAGGCGCGCATCGCGAGCCAGCCCCCTCGTCCCTGTCCCCCGACTAAGTGCCGAGCGAGCGAGCCAGGGGAGCCGCGTCGCATGGACCCTGGGCATGGGAGGTATGCCCAGTAAGCTCCCAGCAGGCACGGCATGGGCCAAGTACCCAGCGTGCGGCAAGGTGGGTGCGCCAACGAGGCCACAGGCGCCCATCACGAGCCAGCCCCCTCATCCCTGTCCCTCGACTAATTGCCCAGCGAGCGAGCCAGGGGAGCCGCGTCGCACGGACCGTGGGCACGGGGAGGCATGCCCAGTCAGCCCCCAGCAGGCACGGCATGGGCCAAGTGCCCAGCATGCGGCAGAGGAGGGCGCGCCAGCAGGGCCACAGGCGCCCATCGCGAGCCAGCCCCCTCGTCCCTGTCCCTCGACTAAGTGCCCAGCGAGCGAACCAGGTGAGCTGCGCTGCACAGATCCTGGGCACAGGAGGCATGCCCTGGCAGCCCCCAGCAGGCACGGCATGGGCCAAGTGCCCAGCGTGATGCAGCAGTGGGCGTGCCAGCGAGGCCACAGGCGCCCATTGCGAGCCAGTCCCTTCGTTCCTGTCCTTCGACTAAGTGCCCAGCGTGCGAGCCAGGACAGCCGTGTCGCATGGACCCTAGGTATGGGAGGCATGCCCTGGCATCCCCAAGCAGGCACTTCTTGGGCCAAGTGGCGAGCATGAGGCAGCGGTGGGCGCGCCAGCCTGGCCACAGGCGCCCATCGCGAGCCAGCCCCCTCGTCCCTGCCCCTCGACTAAGTGGCCAGCGAGCGAGCCAGGGGAGCCGCGTCACATGGACCTTGGGCACAGGAGGCATGCCCAGTCAGCCCCCAGCAGGCACGGCATGGGCCAAGTGCCCAGCGTGCGGAAGCGGTGGGTGCGCCAGCCAGGCCACAGCGCCCATCGCGAGACCGCCCCCTCATCCCTGTCCCTCGACTAAGTTCCCAGCGAGCGAGCCAGGGGAGCCACGTCGCATGGACTCAGGGAATGAGAGGCAAGCCCAGGCAGCCCCCAGTAGGCACGGCATAGGCCAAGTGCCCAGCGAGCGGCAGAGGAGGGCGCGCCAGCCAGGCAACGGGCGCCCATCACGAGCCAGCCCCCTCGTCCCTGTTCCTCGCCTAATTGCCCAGCGAGCGAGCCAGGAGAGCCGTGTCGCACGGACCCAGGGCACGGGGAGGCATGCCCAGTCAGCACCCAGCAGGCACGGCATGGGCCAAGTGCCCAGCATGCAGCAGAGGAGGGCGCGCCAGCAAGGCCACAGTCGCCCATCGCGAGCCAGCCCCCTCGTCCCTGTCCGTCGACTAAGTGCCCAGCGAGCGAGCCAGGGGAGCCGCGTCGCATGGACCCTGGGCATGGGAGGCATGCCCAGTCAGCCCCAAGCAGGCACGGCATGGGCCAAGTGCCCTGCATGCGGCAGAGGAGGGCGCGCCAGCAAGGCCAGAGGCGCCCATCACGAGCCAGCCCCATCGTCCCTCTCCCTCGACTAAATGCCCAGTGAGCGAGCCAGGGGTGCCGCGTCGCATGGACCCTTGGCACAGGAGGCATGCCAAGGTAGCCCCCAGCAGGCACGGCATGGGCCCAGTGCCCAGAGTGCGGAAGCGGTGGGCGTGCCAGCCAGGCCACAGGCGCCCATCGCGAGCCAGCCCCCTCATCCTTGTCCCTCGACTAAGTGCCCAGCGAGGGAGCCAGGGGAGCCGCGTCGCATGGACCCTGGGCACGGGAGGCATGCCCTGGCAACCCTCAGGAGGCACGGCATGGGCCAAGTGCCCAGCATGCGGCAGCGTGGGGCGTGCCAGCAAGGGCACAGGCGCCCATCGCGAGCAAGCCCCCTCGTCCCTGTCCCTCAACTAAGTACCCAGCGAGCGAGCCAGGGGAGCCGCATCGCACGGACCATAGGTGTGGGCGGCATAACCAAGCAGGCCCCAGCAGGCACGGCATGGGCCAAGTGCCCAGCGTGCGGCAGCGGTGGGCGCGTCAGCTAGTCCACAGGCGCCCATTACGAGCCAGCCCCCTCGTCCCTGTCCATCGACTAAGTGCCCAGCGAGCGAGCCAGGGGAGCCGCGTTGCATGGACTCTTGGCACGGGAGGCATGCCCAGGCAGCCCCCAGCAGGTACGGCATGGACCAAGTGCCCAGCGTGCGGCAGCGGTGGGCGCGGCAGCCAGGACACAGGTGCCCTCACGAGCCAGCCCCCTCGTCCCTGTCCGTCAACTAAATGCCCTGCAAGCGAGCCAGGGGAGCCGCGTCGAACGGACCCTGGGCACGGGAGGAATGCCCCGGCATCCCCCAGCAGGCACGGCATGGGCCAAGTGCCCAGCGTGCGGCAAAGGTGGGCGCACCAGCGAGGCCACAGGCGCCCATCACGAGCCAGCCCCCTCGTCCCTTTCCCTCGACTAGGTGCCCCGCCAGCGAGCCAGGGGAGATGTGTCACACAGACTCTGGGCATGGGAGGCATGTCCAGGCAGCGCACAGCAGGTACGGCATGAGTCAAGTGCCCAGTGTGCGGAGGAGGATGGCGCTCCAGCCAGGCCACAGGCGCCCATTGCGAGCCAGCCCCCTCGTCCCTGTCCCTCGACTAAGTGCCCAGTGTGCGAGCCAGGGGAGCCGCGTCGCATGGACTTTGGGTACAGGAGGCATGCCCGGGCAACCCCCAGCAGGAACGGGATGGGCCAAGTGCCCAACGTGCGGCAGCAGTGGGCGCACCAGCCAGGCCACAGGCGCCCAACACGAGCCAGCCCCCTCGTCCTTGTCCCTCGACTAAGTGCCCAGCGAGCGAGCCAGGGGAGTCCCGTTGCATGGACCCTGGGCACAAAAGGGATGCCCAGGCAGCCCCCAGCTGGCACGGCATGGGCCAAGTGCCCAGCATGCGGCAGAGGTGGGTGCACCAGCCAGGCCACGGGAGCCCACTATGAGCCAGGCCCCTCGTCCCTCTCCCTCAACTTAGTGCCCCGTGAGCGAGCCTGGGGATACGTATCTCATGGACTCTTGGCACGGGAGGCATGCCCAGGCAGCCCCCAGTGGGCACGGCATGGGCCAAGTGCCCAGTGTGCGGCAGCGGTGGGCGCACCAGCCAGGCAACGGGCTCCCATTGCGTGCCAGCCCCCTCATCCCTGTCCCTCGACTTAGTACCTCGTGAGCGAGCCAGGGGAGCCGCGTCGCACAGACTCTGGGTACAGGATGCATGCACAGGCAGCCCCCAGCAGGCACGACAAAGGCCAAGTTCCCAGCGTGCGGCAGAGGAGGGCGCGCCAGCCAGGAACCAGGCACCTATCACGAGCCAGCCCCCTCGTCCCTGTCCCTCGACTAAGTGCCCAGCGAGTGAGCCTGGGGAGCCGCGCCGCATGGAACCTGGGCACAGGGGGATGCCCAGGGAGCCCCCTGCAGGCACGGCATGGGCCAAGTGCCCAGTGTGCGGCAGAGGAGGGCGTGCCAGCCAGGCCACAGGCGCCCATTGCGAGCCAGCCCCCTCGTCCCTGTCCTTCGACTAAGTGCCCAGCGAGCGAGCCAGGGGGGCCGCGTCGCATGGAACCTGGGCTTGGGTGGCATGCCCAGTAAGCCCCCAGCTGGCAAGGTATTGGCTGCTCGCCCAGTGTGCGGCAGCGGTGAGCGCGCCAGCCAGGCCGCGGGCCCCATCGCGAGCCAGCCCCCTGGTCCCTGTTCCTCGACTGACTGCCCAGCGTGCGAGCAAGGGGTGCCGCGTCGCATGGACCCTGGGCATGGGTGGCACGCCCAGGCAGCTCCCAGCAGGAGCGGCATGGGGTACTCGCCCAGCGAAAGGCAGCGGTGGGCGCGCCAGCAA
Source organism: Moringa oleifera (assembly GCA_021397835.1). Lineage (NCBI taxonomy): Eukaryota > Viridiplantae > Streptophyta > Magnoliopsida > Brassicales > Moringaceae > Moringa > Moringa oleifera. The sequence continues at coordinate 366,187 of JAJFZO010000230.1, read as the reverse complement.
GGCCGCGGGCGCCCATCGCGAGCCAGGCCCTACGTCCCTGTCCCTCGACGTAGTGCGCATCAAGTGAGCCATGGGGGCCGCATCGCATGGACCCTGTGCATGGGTGGCACGCCCAGGCAGACCCCAGCAGGCAAGGCATGGGCTACTCGCCCAGCGTGCGGCAGCGGTGGGTGCGCCAGCCGGGCCACGGGAGCCCATCGCGAGCCAGCCCCCTCGTCCCTGCCCGTCGACTGATTGCCCAGCGTGAGAGCCAGGGCTGCCACGTCGCACGGACCCTGGGCACGGGTGGCACGCCCAGGCAGCCCCCAGCAGGCATGGCATGGGCTGCTCGCCCAGTATGCGGCAGCGGTGGGAGCGTCAGCCAGGCCGCGGGCTCCCATCACGAGCCAGCACCCACGTCCCTGTCCCTCGACGTAGTGCCCAGAGAGCGACCCAGGGGTGCCGCATGGCATGGAACCTCGGAACGCGTGGCACACCCAGGCAGCCCCTAGCAGGCACGGCATGGGCTGCTCGCCCAGCGTGCGGCAGCGGTGTGCGCGCCAACCAGGCCGCGGGCGCCCATCGCGAGCCAGCCCCCACGTCCCTGTCCCTCGATGTAGTGCCCAGCGAGCAAGCCAGGAGGGCCGCATCGCATGGACCCAGGGCACGGGTGGCATGCCCAGGCAGCCCCCAGCTGGCATGACATGGGCTGCTCGCCCAGCGTGCGGCAGTGGTGGGCGCGCCAGCCAGGCCTCGTGTGCCCATCGCGAGCCAGCCCGCTCGTCCCTGCCCAAGGACTGATTGCCCAGCGTGCGAGCCGGGGGTGCCGCGTCGCACGGACTCTGGGCATGGGTGGCACGCCCAGGCAGCCCCCAGCAGGCATGGCATGGGCTTCTCACCCAGCATGCGGCAGCGGTGGGCGCGCCAGCCAGGCCATCTGCGCCCATCGCGAGCCAGCCCCCACGTCCCTGTCCGTCGACATACTGCCCAGTGAGCGTGCCAGGGGGGCCGTGTCGCACGGACCCTGGGCATGGGTGGCACGCCCAGGCAGCCACCAGCAGGCGCGGCATGGGCTTCTCACCCAGTGTGCGGCAGCGGTGGGTGCGACAACCAAGCCACGGGCACCCATCGCGAGCTAGCCCCCTCGTCCCTGCCCCTCGACTGACTGCCCAGTGTGTGAGCCATGGGGTGTCGCGTCGCACGAACCCTGGGCACGAATGGCATGACCAGGCAGCCCCCAGCAGGAACGGCATGGGCTACTCGCCCACCAAGCGGCAGCGGTGGGCGCTCCAGCAAGGCCGCGGGCGCCCATCGTGAGGCAGCCCCATCGTCCCTGCCCCTCGACTGATTGCACAGTGTGCGAGCCAAGGGTGCCGCATCGCACGGACCCTGGGCACGGGTGGCACGCCCAGTTAGCCCCCAGCAGGCATGGCATGGGCTGCTCGCCCAGCGTACGGCAGCGGTGGGCGCGCCAGCCAGGCTGCGGGCGCCCATCTCGAGCCAGCTCCCTCGTCACTGCACCTCGACTGACTGCCGAGCGTGCGAGCCAGGGGTGCCACGTCTCACGGACCCTGGGCATGGGTAGCACGCCCAGGAATCCCCAAGCAGGCACGGCATGGGCTCCTTACCCAGCATGCAGCAGCGGTGGGCGCTGCAGCCAGGCCGCGGGCGCCCATCGCGACCTAGCCCCATCGTCCCTGCCCGTCGACTGACTACCCAGCGTGCGAGCCAGGGGTGCCACATCGCATGGACCCTGGGCACAGGTTGCACGCCCAGGCAGCCCCCAGCAGGCACGGCATGGGGTAATCGCCCAGTGTGTGGCAGCGTTGGGTGCGCCCGTCAGGCCGCGAGCGCCCATCGCGAGCCAGCCCCGACGTCCCTGTCCCTCGACTAAGTGCCCAGCGAGCGAGCCAGCGTGGCCGCGTTGCACGGACCCAGGGGATGGGTGGAACGCCCAAGCAGCCCCCAGCAGGCACGGCATGGGCTGCTTGCCCAGCGTGTGGCAGCGGTGGGCGTGCCAGCCAGGCCGCGGGCGCCTATCGCGAGCCAGGCCCCACGTCCCTGTCCCTCGACTAAGTGCCCAGCGAGCGAGCCAGGGCGACCGCGTTGCATGGACCCAGGGGACAGGTGGAACGCCCAAGCAGCCCCCAGCAGGCACGGCAGGGGCTGCTCGCCCAGCGTGTGGCAGCGGTGGGCGTGCCAGCCAGGCCGCGGGCACGCCAGCCAGGCAGCGGGCGCCCATCGCAAGCCAGCCCCCACGTCCCTGTCCCTCGACTAAATGCCCAGTGAGTGAGCCAGGGGGGCCTAGTCACATGGAGCCTGGGCACGGGTGGCACGCCCAGGCAGCCCCCAGCAGGCAAGGGATGGGCTGCTGGCCCAGCGTACGGCAGCGGTGAGCGCGCCAGCCAGGCCGCGGGCGCCCATCGCGAGCAAGCCCCCTCGTCCCTGTCCCTCAACTCAGTGCCCAGTGAGTGGGCCAGGGGGGCCGCGTCGAACGGACCCGGGGCATGGGTGTCACGCCCAGGCAGCCCCCAGCAGGCACGGCATGGGTGCTCGCCCAGCGTGCGGCAGCGGTGGGTGCGCCAGCCAGGCCGCGGGCGCCATCGCGAGCCAGCCCCCTCGTCCCTGTCCCTCGACATAGTGCCCAGCGAGCGAGCCAGGGGGGCTGCATCGTATGGACCCTTGTCATGGGTGGCACGCCCAGGCAGCCCCCAGCAGGCATGGCATGGGCTACTCGCCCAGCATGCGGCAGAGGTAGCCAGCCCCCTCGTCCCTGCCCTCAACTGACTGCCCAGCGTGCGGGCCAGGGGTGCCACGTTGCACAGACCCTGGGCACGGCATGGACTGCTCGCCCAGCGTGCGGCAGCGATGGGCGTGCCAGCCAGGCCGTTGGCGCCCATCGCGAGCCAGCCCCCACGTCCCTTTCCCTCGACGTAGTGCCCGGCGAGCGAGACAGGGGGGCCGCGTCGCACGGACCCTGGGCATGGGTGGCACGCCCAGGCAGCCCCCAGCAGGCATGGCATGGGCTACTTGCCCAGCGTGCGGCAGCGGTGTGCGCGCCAGCCAGGCCGCGGGCGCCCATCGCGAGCCAGCCCCCACGTCACTGTCCCTCGGCGTAGTGCCCAGCGAGCGAGCCAGGGGGGCTGCGTCGCACGGACCCTGGGCACGAGTGGCATGCCCAGGCAGCCCCCAGCAGGCACAGCATGGGCTGCTCGCCCAGCGTGCGGCAACGTTGGGCACGCTAGCCAGGCCGCGTGCGCCCATCGCGAGCCAGCCCCCACGTCCCTGTCCGTCGACGTAGTGCCCAGTGAGCGTGCAAGGGGGGCCGCCTCGTATGGACCCTTGGCACGCCCAGGCAGCCCCAAGTAGGCACGGCATGGGCTGCTCACCCAGCGTGAGGCAGCGATGGGCGTGCCAGCCAGGCCGCGGGCGCCCATTGCAAGCCAGCCCCAACGTCCCTGTTCCTCGACGTAGTGCCCAGCGAGCGAGCGAGGGGGGCCCCGTTGCATGGACCCTGGGCACGGATGGCACGCCCAGGCAGCCCCCAGCAGGCACGGCATGGGCTGCTCGCCCAGTGTGCGGCAGCGGTGGGGGTGTAAGCCACGCCGCGGGCGCCCATCGCGAGCCAGCCCCCACATCCCTGTCCCTCGATGTAGTGCCCAGCGAGCGAGCCAGAGGGGCCGCATCGCATGGACCCTGGGCATGGGTGGCACGCTCAGGCAGCCCCCAGCATCCACGGCATGGGCTGCTTGCCCAGCGTGCAGCAGCGGTGGGCACGCCAGGCAGGCCACGTGCGCCCATCGCGAGCCAGCCCCCTCGCCCCTGCCCCTCGACTGACTGCCCAGCGTGCGAGCCAGGGGTGCCATGTCGCATGGACCCTGGGCTTGGATGGCACGCCCTGGAAGCCCCCAGCAGGCACAGCATGGGCTGCTCGCGCAGCGTGCGGCAACAGCGGTTGCGCCTGCCAGGCCGTGGGCGCCCATCGCGAGCCACCCCCACATCCCTGCCTCTCGACTTGCTGCCCAGCGTGCGAGCCAGGGGTGCCACGTTGCACAGACCATGGGCACGGGTGCCATGCCTAGGCAGCCGCCAGCATTCACGGCATGGGCTGCTCGCCCTGCGTGAGGCAGCGGTGGGCGCGCCAGCCTGGCCGCGGGTGGCCATCGCGAGCGAGCCCCATCGCCCCTGCCCCTCGACTGACTACCCAGCGTGCGAGCCACGGGAGTCGTGTCGCACAGGCCCTGGGAAGGGGTGGCACACCCAGGCAGCCCCCAGCAGGCACGGCATGGGCTGCTCGCCCAGCACGCGGTACTGGTGGTCGCGCCTGCGCCGGGCCGCGGGTGCCCAACGCGAGCCAGCCCCCTTGTCCCTGCCCCTCGACTGACTACCCAGCATGCGAGCCAGGGGTGTCGCGTCACAAGGGCCCTGGGCATGGGTGGCATGCCCAGGCAGCCCCCAGCAGGCACTGCATGGGCTGCTCGACCAGTGTGCTGCAGCGGTGGTTGCACGAGCCAGGCCGCGGGCGCCCATCTCGAGCCAGCCCCCCCCCGTCCCTGCCCCTCGACTGACTGCCCAACATGCGAGCCAGGGGTGTCGCGATGCATGGGTCCTGGGCATGGGTGGCACGCCCAGGCAGCCCACAGCAGGCATGGCATGGGCTGCTCGCCCAGCATGCGGTAGCGGTGGGCGCGCCAGCCAGGCCGCAGGCGACCATCGCGAGCCAGCCCCCACGTCCTGGCCTCTCGACTTACTGCCCAGCGTGCGTGCCAGGGCTGCCACGTTGCACAGACCATGGGCACGGGTGTCACGCCCAGGAAGCCCCCAGCCGGCACGGCATGGGCCGCTCGCGCAGCGTGCGGCGACGGCGGTTGCGCCAGCCAGGCCGTGGGCGCCCATCGCGAGCCACCCCCACGTCCCTGCCTCTCCACTTGCTGCCCAGTGTGTGAGCCAGGGGTGCCACGTTGCACAGACCATGGGCACGGGTGTCATGCCCAGGCAGCCACCAGCATTCACGGCATGGGCTGCTCGCCCAGCGTGAGGCAGCGGTGGGCGCGCCAGCCTGGCCGCGGGTGGCCATCGCGAGCCAGCCCCATCGTCCCTGCCCCTCGACTGACTACCCAGCGTGCGAGCCAGGGGATCGCACGGGCCCTGGGAAGGGGTGGCATGCCCAGGCAGCCCCCAGCAGGCACGGCATGGGCTGACCGCCCAGCATGCGGTACTGGTGGTCGCGCCTGCCGGGCCCCGGGCGCCCATCGCGAGCCAGCCCCCTTGTCCCTGCCCCTCGACTGACTACCCAGCATGGGTGTCGCGTCGCAAGGGCCCTGGGCATGGGTGGCACGCCCGGGCAGCCCCCAGCAGGCACTGCATGGGTTGCTCGACCAGCGTGCTGCAGCGGCGGTTGCGCGAGCCAGGCCGCAGACGCCCATCTCGAGCCAGCCCCCCCCGTCCCTGCCCCTCGACTGACTGCCCAACATGCGAGCCAGGGGTGTCGCGACGCATGGGCCCTGGGCACGGGTGGCACGCCCAGGCAGCCCACAGCAGGCATGGCATGGGCTGCTTGCCCAGCATGCGGTAGCGGTGGGCGCGCCAGCCAGGCCGCAGGCGACCATCGCGAGCCAGCCCCCACGTCCTGGCCTCTCGACTTACTGCCCAGCGTGCGAGTCAGGGGTGCCACGTTGCACAGACCATGGGCACAGGTGTCACGCCCAGGAAGCCCCCAGCCGGCACGGCATGGGCTGCTCGCGCAGCGTGCGGCAACGGCGGTTGCGCCAGCGAGGCCTTGGGCGCCCATCGCGAGCCACCCCCACGTCCCTGCCTCTCGACTTGCTGCCCAGCGTGCGAGCCAGGGGTGCCACGTTGCACAGACCATGGGCAAGGGTGTCATGCCCAGGCAGCCGCCAGCATTCACGGCATGGGCTGCTCGCCCAGCGTGAGGCAGCGGTGGGCGCGCCAGCCTGGCCGCGGGCGGCCATCGCGAGCCAGCCCCATCGTCCCTGCCCCTCGACTGACTTCCCAGCATGCGAGCCAGGGGAGTCGCGTCACACGGGCCCTGGGAAGGGGTGGCACGCCCAGGCAGCCCCCAGCAGGCACGGCATGGGCTGCTCGCCCAGCATGCGGTACTGGTGGTTGCGCCTGCCTGGCCGCGGGCGCCCATCGCAACCCAGCCCCCTCGTCCCTGCTCCTCGACTGACTGCCCAGCATGCAAGCCAGGGGTGCCGCATCACACGGACCCTGGGCATGGGTGGCACGCCCAAGGAGCCCCCAGCAGGCACGGAATGGACTGCTCGCCCAGCGTGCGGCAGCGGTGGCTGAGCCAGCCAGGCCGCGTGCACCCGTCGTGAGCCAGCCCCCTCATCCCTGCCCCTCGACTGACTTCCTAGCATGCGAGCCAGGGGTGCGTGGTTGCACGGACCCTGGGCATGGGTGGAACACCCAGGAAGCCCCCAGCAGGCACAGCATGGGCTGCTCGCCCAGCGTGTGGCAGCGGTGGGCGCGCCAGCCAGGCCGCTGGCGCCCATCGCGAGCCAGCCCCCACGTCCCTTTCCCTCGACTAAGTGCCCCGCGATTGAGCCAGGGGGGCCGTGTCGCATGGACCCTGGGCTTGGGTGGCACGCCCAGGAAGCCCGCAGCAGGCATGGCATGGGCTGCTCGCCCAGCGTGCAGAAGCGGTGGGCGCGTCAGCCAGGCCGCGGGCGCCCGTCGCGAGCCAGTTACCACGTCCCTGTCCCTCGACGTACTTCCCAGCAAGCGACCCAGAGGGGCTGCATTGCATGGAACCTCAGCACGGGTGGCACGCCCAGGCAGCCCCCAGCAGGCACGGCATGGGCTGCTCGCCCAGCGTGCGGCAGCGGTGTGCGCGCCAGCCAGGCCGCGGGCGCCCATCGCGAGCCAGCCCACTCGTCCCTGCCCCTCGACTAACTACCCAGCGTGCGAGCCAGGGGTGCCATGTCGCAAGGACCATGGGCACGGGTGTCACGCCCAGGCAGCCCCCAGCATTCACGGCATGGGCTGCTCGCCCAGCGTGCGGCAGCGGTGGGCATGCCAGCCAGGACTCGGGCGCCCATCGCTAGCCAGCCCCCTTGTCCCTGTCCCTGGACATAGTGCCCAGACAGCGAGCCACGGGGGCCACGTCGAATGGACCCTGGGCATGGGTGGCACTCCCAGGCAGCCCCCAGCAGGCATGGCATGGGCTGCTCGCCCAGCGTGCGGCAGCGGTATCCAGCCCCCTCGTCCCTGCCCCTCGACTGACTGCCCAGCGTGCGAGCCAAGGGTACCGCATCGCATGGACCCAGGGCACGGGTGGCATGCCCAGGCAGCCCCCAGCAGGCACGGCATGGGCTTCTCGCCCCGCATGCGGCAGCGGTGGGTGCGCCAGCCAGGCCGCGGGCACCCATTGCGAGCCAGCCCCCACGTCCCTTTCCCTCGACGTAGTGCCCAGTGAGCATGCCCGGGGGGCCGCGTCGTACTGACCCTGGGTACGGGTGGCACGCCCACGCTGCCCCCAGCAGTCACGGCATGGGCTACTCGCCCAGCGTGCGGCAGCGATGGTCGCACCAGCCAGGCGGCGGGCGCCCATCGCGAGCCCGACCCACGTCCCTGTTGCTCGACGTAGTGCCCAGCGAGCGAGCCAGGGGGGCCGCGTCGCACGGGCCCTGGGCACAGTTGCCACGCCCAGGCAGCCCCCAGCAGGCATGGCATGGGCCGCTCGCCCAGCATGCGGCAGCGGTGGGCGTGCTATCCAGGCCGCGGGCGCCCATCGCGTGCCAGCCCCCTCGTCCCTGCCCCTCGACTAACTGCCCAGCGTGCGAGCTAGAGGTGCCACGTCGCACGGACCATGGGCATGGGTGTCACACCCAGGCAGCCCCCAGCATTCACGGCATGAGCTGCCCGCCCAGTGTGCGGCAGTGGTAGCTAGTCCCCTCGTCCCTGCCCCTAGACTGACTGCCCAGCGTGTGAGCCAGGAGTGCCGCATCGCACGGACCCTGGGCACGAGTGGCACGCCCAGGCAGCCCCCAGCAGGCACAGCATGGGCTATTCGCCCAGCGTAAGGCCGCGGTGGGTGCGCAAGCCAGGCCACGGGCTCCCATCGTGAGGCAGCCCCCACGTCCCTGTCCCTCGACTAAGTGCCCAGCGAGCGAGCCAGGGGGGCCGCATTGCATTTACCCTGGGCTTGGATGGCACGCCCAGGCAGCCCCCAGCAGGCACGGCATGGGCTGCTCGACTGACTGCCCAGCGTGCGAGCCAGGGGTATCGCATCGCAAGGGCCCTGGGCATGGGTGGCACGCCCAGGCAGCCCCAGCAGGCACGGCATGGGATGCTCGCCAAGCGTGCGGCAGCGGTGGGTGCGCCAGCCAGGCCGCGGGCACCCATTGCGAGCCAGCCCCCTCGTCCCTGCCCCTCGAATGACTGCCCAGCGTGCGAGCTAGGGGTGCCGCATCGCACAGACCCTGGGCGTGGGTGGCACACCCAGGCAGCCCCCAGCAGGCACAGCAAGGGCTGCTCGCCCAGCATGCGGCAGAGGTGGGTGCGCCAGCCAGGCCGCGGGCGCTCATTGCGAGCCAGCTCGCACGTCCCTGACCCTTGACTAAGTGCCCAGCAAGCGAGCCAGGGGGGCCGTGTCGCACGGACCCTGGGCTTGGGTGGCACACCCAGGCAGCCCCCAACTGGCACGGCATGGGCTGCTCGCCCAGCATGCGGCAGCAGTGGGCACGCCAGCCATGCTGCGGGCACCCATCTTGAGCCAGCCCCCTCGTCCCTGCCCCTCGACTTACTGCCCAGTGTGCGAGCCCGGGGTGTTGCATCGCACGGAACCTGGGCATGGGTGGTACTCCCAGGCAGCCCCCAGCAGGCACGGCATGGGCTGCTCGCCCAGCGTGTGGCAGCGGTGGGTGCGCCAGGCAGGCTGCGGGCGCCCATCGCGAGCCAGCCCCCACGTCCCTGTCCCTGGACATAGTGCCATGCTAGTGACCCAGGGGGGCCGCGTCGCATGGACCCTGCGCACGGGTGGCACACCCAGGCAGCCCCCAGCAGGCACCGCATGGGCTGCTCGTCAAGTGTGCGGCAGCGGTGTTCGCGCCAGCCAGGCCGCGGGCACCCATCGCGAGCCAGCCCCCACATCCCTTTCCCTCGACGTAGTGCCCAGCGAGCGAGCCAGGGGGGCCATGTCGCACAGACCCTGGGAACAGGTGGCACGCCCAGGCAGCCCCCAGCAGGCACGGCATGGGCTGCTCGCCCAGCATGCGGCAGCGGTGGGCGCGCCAGCGAGGCCGCGGGCGCTCATCGCGAGCCAGCCGCCTCGTCCCTGCCCCTCGACTGACTTCCCAGCGTGCGAGCCAGGCGTGTCACATTGCACGGGTCTTGGGCACGGGTGGAACGCCCAGGCAGTCCCCAGCAGGCACGGCAAGGGCTGCTTGCCAAGCGTGCGGCAGCGGTGGGCGCGCCAGCGAGGCCGCAGGCGCCCATTGCGAGCCAGCTCCCACGTCCCTTACCCTTGACTAAGTGCCCAGCAAGCGAGCCAGGGGGGCTGCGTCGCACTGACCCTGGGCTTGGGTGGCACACCCAGGCAGCCCCCAGCAGGCACGGCAAGGGCTGCTCGCCCAGCGTGCGGCAGTGGTGGGCGCGTCAGCCAGGCCGCGGGCGCCCATCGCGAGCCAGCTCCCACGTCACTGACCCTTGACTAAGTGCCCAGCGCGCGAGCCAGGGGGGCCGTGTCGCATGGGCCCAAGCACACCCAGGCAGCCCCCAACAGGCAGGGCATGGGCTGCTTGCCCAGCATGCGGCAGCGGTGGGCGCGCCAGCCAGGCCGCGGGCGCCCATCGCGAGCCAGCCCCCTCCTCCCTGCCCCTCAACTTACTGTCCAGTGTGCGAGCCAGCGGTGCCGCGTCACAAGTACCCTGGGCATGGGTGGCACGCCCAGGCAGCCCCCAGCAGGCACGGCATGGGCTGCTCGCCCAGCGTGCGGTAGTGGTAGCTAGCCCCCTCGTCCCTGCCCCTCAACTTACTGCCCAGTGTGCGAGCCTGGGGCGCCATGTCGCACGGACCCAGGGCACAGGTGGCAGACCCAGGAAGACCCCAGCAGGCACGGCAAGGGCTGCTCACCCAGCGTGCGGCAGCGGTGGCGCGTCAGCCAGGCCGCAAGCACCCATCGCGAGCCAGCTCCCATGTCCCTGACCCTTGACTAAGTGCCCAGCGAGCGAGCCAGGGGGGCCACGTTGCACAGACCCTGGGCTTGGGTGGCACACCCGGGCAGCCCCCAACAGGCACGGAATGGGCTGCTCGCCCAGCATGCGGCAGCGGTGGGCGAGCCAGCCAGGATGCGGGCGCCCATCGTGAGCCAGCCCCCTCGTCCCTGCCCCTCAACTTACTGCCCAGAGTGCGAGCCAGGGGTGCCGCGTCGCAAGGACCCTGGGCGTGGGTGGCACACCCAGGCAGTCCCCAGCAGGCACGGCATGGGCTGCTCGCCCAGCGTGTGGCAGCGGTGGGTGCGCCAGGCAGGCTGCGGGCGCCCATCGCGAGCCAGCCCCCACGTCCCTGTCCCTGGACATAGTGCCATGCTAGTGACCCAGGGGGGCCGCGTCGCATGGACCCTGGGCACGGGTGGCACACCCAGGCAGCCCCCAGCAGGCACCGCATGGGCTGCTCGTCAAGTGTGCGGCAGCGGTGTTCGCGCCAGCCAGGCCGCGGCCACCCATCGCGAGCCAGCCCCCACATCCCTTTCCCTCGACGTAGTGCCCAGCGAGCGAGCCAGGGGGGCCATGTCGCACAGACCCTGGGCACAGGTGGCACGCCCAGGCAGCCCCCAGCAGGCACGGCATGGGCTGCTCGCCCAGCATGCGGCAGCGGTGGGCGCGCCAGCGAGGCCGCGGGCGCTCATCGCGAGCCAGCCGCCTCGTCCCTGCCCCTCGACTGACTTCCCAGCGTGCGAGCCAGGCGTGTCACATTGCACGGGTCTTGGGCACGGGTGGAACGCCCAGGCAGTCCCCAGCAGGCACGGCAAGGGCTGCTTGCCAAGCGTGCGGCAGCGGTGGGCGCGCCAGCGAGGCCGCAGGCGTCCATTGCGAGCCAGCTCCCACGTCCCTTACCCTTGAGTAAGTGCCCAGCGAGCAAGCCAGGGGGGCCACGTTGCACAGACCCTGGGCTTGGGTGGCACACCCGGGCAGCCCCCAACAGGCACGGAATGGGCTGCTCGCCCAGCATGCGGCAGCGGTAGGCGAGCCAGCCAGGATGCGGGCGCCCATCGTGAGCCAGCCCCCTCGTCCCTGCCCCTCAACTTACTGCCCAGAGTGCGAGCCAGGGGTGCCGCGTCGCAAGGACCCTGGGCGTGGGTGGCACACCCAGGCAGCCCCCAACAGGCACGGCATGGGCTGCTCGCCCAGCATGCGGCAGCAGTTGGGGCGCCAGCCAGGCTGCGGGTGCCAATCGCGAGCCAGCCCCCTCGTCCCTGCCCCTCGACTTACTGCCCAGTGAGCGAGCCAGGGGTGTTGCATCGCATGGACCCTGGGCACGGGTGGTACTCCCAGGCAGCCCCCAGCAGGCACGGCATGGGCTGCTCGCCCAGCGTGCGGAAGCGGTGGGTGCGCCAGCCATGCCGCGGGCGCCCATCGCGAGCCAGCCCCCACATCACTTTCCCTCGACGTAGTGCCAAGGGAGCGAGCCAGGGGGGCCGTGTCGCATGGGCCCAAGCACACGCAGGCAGCCCCCAACAGGCAGGGCATGGGCTGCTCGCCCAGCATGCGGCAGCGGTGGGCGCGCCAGCCAGGCTGCGGGCGCCCATCGCGAGCCAGCCCCCTCGTCCCTGCCCCTCAACTTACTGTCCAGTGTGCGAGCCAGCGGTGCCGCATCGCATGTACCCTGGGCATGGGTGGCACGCCCAGGCAGCCCCCAGCAGGCACGGCATGGGCTGCTCGCCCAGCGTGCGGTAGTCGTAGCTAGCCCCCTCGTCCCTGCCCCTCAACTTACTGCCCAGTGTGCGAGCCTGGGGCGCCAAGTCGCACGGACCCTGGGCACGGGCGGCACACCCAGGAAGACCCCAGCAGGCATGGCAAGGGCTGCTCGCCCAGCGTGCGGCAGCGGTGGGCGCGTCAGCCAGGCCGCAAGCGCCCATTGCGAGCCAGCTCCCACGTCCCTGACCCTTGACTAAGTGCCCAGCGAGCGAGCCAGGGGGGCCACGTTGCACAGACCCTGGGCTTGGGTGGCACATCCGGGCAGCCCCCAACAGGCACGGCATGGGCTGCTCGCCCAGCATGCGGCAGCGGTGGGCGAGCCAGCCAGGATGCGGGCGCCCATCGCGAGCCAGCCCCCTCGTCCCTGCCCCTCAACTTACTGCCCAGAGTGCGAGCCAGGGGTGCCGCGTCACAAGGACCCTGGGCGTGGGTGGTACACCCAGGCAGCCCCCAACAGGCACGGCATGGGCTGCTCGCCCAGCATGCGGCAGAAGTTGGCGCGCCAGCCAGGCTGCGGGCGCCAATCGCGAGCCAGCCCCCTCGTCCCTGCCCCTCGACTTACTGCCCAGTGAGCGAGCCAGGGGTGTTGCGTGGCATGGACCCTGGGCACGGGTGGTACTCCCAGGCAGCCCCCAGCAGGCACGGCATGGGCTGCTCGCCCAGCGTGCGGAAGTGGTGGGTGCGCCAGCCATGCCGCGGGCGCCCATCGCGAGCCAGCCCCCACATCACTTTCCCTCGACGTAGTGCCCAGCGAGCGAGCCAGGGGGGCCGTGTCGCACAGACCCTGGGCACGGGTGGCACGCCCAGGCATCCCCAAGCAGGCACGGCATGGGCTGCTCGCCAAGCGTACGGCAGCGGTGGGCGCGCCAGCCAGGCCGCGGGCGCCCATCACGAGCCAGCCCCCTCGTCCCTGCCCCTCGACTGACTGCCCAGCGTGCGAGCCAGGGGTATCACGTCGCAAGGGCCCTGGGCATGGGTGGCACGCCCAGGCAGCCCCCAGAAGGCACTGCATGGGCTGCTCGACCAGCGTGCTGCAGCGGTGGTCGCGCGACCCAGGCCGTGGGCGCCCATCGCGAGCCAGCCCCCTCGTCCCTTCCCCCTCGACTGACTGCCCAGCGTGCGAGCCAGGGGTATCATGTCGCAAGGGCCCTGGGCATGGGTGGCACGCCCAGGCAGCCCCCAGCAGGCACTGCATGGGCTGCTCGACCAGCGTGCTGCAGCAGTGGTTGCGCGACCCAGGCCGCGGGCGCCCATCGCGAGCCAGCCCCCTCGTCCCTTCCCCCTCGACTGACTGCCCAGCGTGCGAGCCAGGGGTATCGCATCGCAAGGGCCCTGGGCATGGGTGGCACGCCCAGGCAGCCCCCAGCAGGCACTGCATGGGCTGCTCGACCAGCGTGCGGCAGCGGTAGCCAGCCCCCTCGTCCCTGCCCCTTGACTGACTGCCCAGCGTGTGAGCCAGGGGTGCCGCGTCGCACAGACCCTGGGCACGGGTGGCAAGCGCAGGAAGCCCCCAGCAGGCACGGGATGGGCTGTTCGCCCAGCGTGCGGCAGCGGTGGCTGCGCCAGACAGGCCACGGGGGCCAGTCGCGAGCCAGCCCCCACGTCCCTGTCCGTCGATGTAGTGCCCAGTGAGCGTGCCAGGGGGGCCGCATCGCACGGACCCTGGGCACGGGTGGCATGCCCAGGCATTCCCCAGCAGGCAAGGCAAGAGCTGCTCGCCCAGCGTGCGGCAGCGGTGAGCGCGGCAGCCAGGCCACGGGTGCCCATCATGAGCCAGCGCCCTCGTCCCTGCCCCTCGACTTACTGCCCAGCGTACGAGCCAGGGGTGTCGCTTCGCAAGGGCCATGGGCACTGGTGGCACGCCCAGGCAGCCCCCAGCAGGCACGGCATGGGCTGCTCGCCCGGCGTGCAGCAGCGGAGTGAGCGCCAGCCAGGCCGCGGGCGCCCATCTCAAGCCAGCCCCCACGTCCCTGTCCCTCGACGTAGTGCCCAGCGAGTGAGCCAGTGGGGCCGCGTCGCACAGACCCTGGGCATGGGTGGCACGCCCAGGAAGCCCCCAAAGGGCACGGCATGGGCTGCTCGCCTAGCGTGCGGCAGCGGGGGGGGGGGGGCGCCAGCCAAGCCGCGGGCGCCCCTTGCGACCCAGCCCCCCCGTCCCAGCCCCTCGACTGACTGCCCAGCGTACGAGCCAGGGGTGTCGCGTCGCATGGGCCCTCGGCACGGGTGTCACGCTCAGGCAGCCCCCAGCATTTACGGCATGGGCTACTCGCCCAGCGTGCGGCAGCGGTGGGTGCGCCAGCCAGGCCGTGGGCGCCATTGCGAGCCAGCCCCCTTGTCCCTGTCCATCGACATAGTGCCCAGCGAGCTAGCCAGGGGGACCGCGTCGCACGGACCCTAGGCATGGGTGGCACGGCCAAGCAGCCCCCAGCAGGCACATCATGGGCTGCTCGCCGAGCATGCGGCAGCGGTAGCGAGCCCCCTCGTCCCTGCCCCTTGACTGACTGCCCAGCGTGCGAGCCAGGGGTGCCGCGTCACACAGACCTTGGGCACGGGTGGCAAGCCCAGGAAGCCCCCAGAAGGCACGGGATGGGCTGCTCGTCCAGCGTGCGGCAGTGGTGGCTGCGCCAGACAGGCCATGGGCACCAGTCGCGAGCCAGCTCCCACGTCCCTATCCGTCGACGTAGTGCCCAGTGAGCGTGCCCGGGGGGCCGCGTCGCACGGACCCTGGGCATGGGTGGCAGGCCCAGGCAGCCCCCAGTAGGCAGGGCAAGAGCTGCTCACCCAGCGTGCGGCAGAGGTGGGCGCATCAGCCAGGCCGCGGGCGCATATCGCGAGCCAGCCCCCTCGTCCCTATCCCTCGACGTAGTGCCCAGCGAGCGAGCCAGGGGGGCCGTGTCGCACGGACCCTGGGCATGGGTGGCACGCCCAGGAAGCCCCAAAAAGGCACGGCATGGGCTGCTCACCTGGCGTGCGGCAGCGAGGGGGGGGTGCCCATTGCGACCCAGCCCCCCCGTCCCTGCCCCTCAACTGACTGCCCAGCGTACGAGCCAGAGGTGTCGCATCGCATGGGCCCTCGGCATGGGTGGCACGCCCAGGCAGCTCCCAGCAGGCGTGGTGTGGCATGGACCCTGGGTACGGGTGCCACGCCCAGGCAGCCCCCAGCAGGCACGGCATGGGCTGCTCGCCCAGCGTGCGGCAGCGGTGGGCGTGTCAGCCAGGCCGCGGGCGCCCATCGCGAGCCAGCTCCCACGTCCCTGTCCCTCGACATAGTGCCCGGCGAGCGACCCAGGGGGGCCGCATCGCATGGAACATCGACACGGGCGGCGCGCCCAGGTAGCCCCCAGCAGGCACGGCATGGGATGCTCGCCCATCAAGCGGCAGCGGTGTGCGCGCCAGCCATGCCGTGGGCGCCCATCGCAAGCCAGCCCCTTGTCCCTGTCCCTCGACGTAGTGCCCAGTAAGTGAGCCAGGGGAGCCGCGTTGCATGGACCCTGGGCATGGGTGGCACGCCCAAGCAGCCCCCTAGCAGGCACAGCATGGGCTGCTTGCCCAGCATGCGGCAACGGTAGCCAGGCCCCTCGTCCTTGCCCCTCGATTGACTACCAAGCGTGCGAGCCAGGGGTGCCGAATCGCACGGATCCTGGGCACGGGTGGCACGCCCAGGCAGCCCCCAGCAGGCACAGCATGGGCTGCTCGCCCAGCGTGCGGCAGCGGTAGGGGCACCAGCCAGGGCGCGGGCACCCATCGCGAGCCAGCCCCCACGTCCCTGTCCCTCGACGTAGTGCCCAACGAGCGAGCAATGGGGGCCGCATTGCACGAACCTTAGCCACGGGTGGCACGCCAAGGCAGGCCCCAGCAGGCACGGCATGGGCTGCTCGCCCAGCGTGCGGCAGCGGTTGGCGCGCTAGCCATGCCGTGGGCGCCCATCGCGAGCTTGCCCCCACGTCCCGGTCCCTCGACGTAGTGCCCAGCGAGCGAGCTAGGGGGGCCACGTCGCACGGACCCTAGGCACGGGTGGCACGCCCAGGCAGCCCCCAGCAGGCACGGCATGGGCTGCTCGCCCAGCGTGCGGTAGCGGTAGGCGCGCCAGCCCGGCCGCGGTCGCCCATCGCGAGCCATCCCCCTCGTCCCTGCCCCTCAACTGACTGCCCAGCCTGCGAGCCAGGGGTGTCGCGTCCCACGGACCCTGGCCATGGGTGGCACGCCCAGGTAGCCCCCAGCAAGCACGGCATGGGCTGCTCGCCCAGTGTGCGGCAGCGGTGGTTGTGCCAGCCATGCCGCGGGCACCCATTGCGAGCCAGCCCCCTCGTCCCTACCCCTCAACTTGCTGCGCAGTGAGTGTGCCAGGGGGGCCGCGTCGCACGGACCTTTGGCAAGGGTGGCATGCCCAGGCAGCCCCCAGCAAGCACGGCATGGGCTGCTCTCCCAGCGTGCGGCAGTGGTAGCCAGCCCCCTCGTCCCTGCCCCTCGACTGACTGCCCAGCATGCGAGCCAGGGGTGCCACAGCAGACGCCAGTAGGCACGGCGCCAGCCTTGCCAGGGGCACCCCACGCGAGCGAGCCGCGAGCACGCTGTGAGGCTCAGCACATGCTGTGGGCGTTGATTTCATGGGCAAGCTAGCCTTGGTCGTGGCCCCTGGCTCTGGTGGACCCTGAGGGCTTTCATGGGGTTGCTGGAGGTGCGCTGGACAGGGCAGTCAGCATGCCCCATGGGCCAAGCAGAGGCACAGCTGCCCCTGCCTGCTGGCTGCAATGCCTAGTTGCGAAATTTTTGTGAATTGACCGTGTTTTCATCATGGAATTGGTCTGAAAATGACTCAAATAATTCGTGTAATTCATGAGGTGTCTGCCCCTGAAGTTTGGGATCATTTCGACTCACAGGCTATTTTTGATGATTTTTTCAATTTTTAGCTATAGAAAATTCATTAAAAAAAAACTTAGTGCCTAGAAAATTCTCAATTTTTTTTGTTGGTACATATGATTATTCTCCATTTATGTACAAAATTTCAGCTCAAAATTCCAAGTAAATAATTTTTTAGACCCATTATGACGGCTTAGACATATTGATGTTTCCTCCTGTCGGGAGTGAAATTTCATTTACGACTCTTTAGGGGGGAGATGGTCACCAAGCTTGATGGGCGCCAACAGGCCATGCATGCCCCTCCCCCCCTGCCCATCCCACGTGGGCAGGCGCTGGGCTTGGGCAACCCAGCGGGCATGGCATGGGCAGGGCGGCTTACTACCTTGCCCATCCAGCCGGTGGTGCGTGGCTGTGGTGGCCACCACCACCGGCAGGCAGGCGGACGGCGACGTCGGCCGAAGAGTGTGGGATGCCCGATCAGTAGCCAACGGAGTGGGGAAAACGTGGGAAACGAAATCCGCTAAATTGTGGGCAACGAAATGAGAAAAATCTTGGGATAATGAGCTGGGATGTGGCTACATAAGCTCGACAGTGTGGGCGGCGAAGCTAACAGTGATGCATGCTACACGAGGGCCAAATCGCTGGGGGGATTTCGAGCATGCGGAGTGCTTCATCGCAGGCCCTCGAGACGGTGGATGCGGGGCTGGATCCCGACGCCCAGGCTTGCCTAGGCGGTCTCGTTGCGTAGCACGATCGGTGACACGATCGTCGGCCGTTAGCAACAAGCGAGCCACACAGCCAGCCTGGGCAAGGCGTGACACCCCTGCTGCCAAGGCCTCATCGGTGGGAAAAATGTGGGCAACGAAAGAAGAGAAATTGTGGGATAATGAGCTGGGATGTGGCTATACAAACTCGACGGTGTAGGCGGCGAAGCTAACGATGATGCATGCTACGCGAGGGCCAAATTACTGGGGGGATTTTGAGCATGCGAAGTGCTTCATCGCAGGCCCTCGAGGCGGCGGATGCAGGGCTGGATCCCGATGCCCAGGCTTGCCTAGGCGGACTCGTTGCACAGCGTGATCGACGACACGATCGTCGGCCATTAGCAATGAGCGAGCCACACGGCCAACCTGGGCAAGGCGTGACACCCCTGCTGCCAAGGTCTCATCGGTGGGAAAAATGTGGGCAACGAAATGAGAAAAATCATGGGATAATGAGCTGGGATGTGGCTATACAAGCTCGACGGTGTGGGTGGCGAAGCTAACGATGATGCATGCTACGCGAGGGCCAAATCGTTGGGGGGAATTTCGAGCATGCGGAGTGCTTCGTCGCAGGCCCTCGAGGCGACGGACGTGGTGTTGGATCCAGACGCTCAGGTTTGCCTAGGCAGACTCGTTGCGCAGCGCGATCGACGACACGATCGTCGGCCGTTAGCAACGAGCGAGCCACACGGCCAGCCTGGGCACCCCTGCTGCCAAGGCCTCATCGGTGGGAAAAACGTGGGCAACGAAGCGAGAATAATGGTGGGATAATGAGCTGGGATGTGGCTAGACAAGCTCGATGGTGTGGGCGGCGAAGCTAATGATGATGCATGCTACGTGAGGGCCAAATCGTTGAGGGGATTTCAAGCATGCGGAGTGCTTCGTTGCAGGGCCTCGAGGTGACGGACGCGGGGTTGGATCTTGACGCTCAGGCTTGCCTAGAAGCTGACTTGTTATGCAGCGCGATCGACGACACGATCGTCGGCCGTTAGCAACGAGCGAGCCACACGGCCAGCCTGGGCATGTTGTGACACCCCTGCTGCCAAGGCCTCGTCGGTGGTCCCTTGCCATTGAAGAATCATCCCTTGCAATTGAAACAATTCGCGCTTAGCGGCTTGGGTGCGGCGGCACACGATGACTTGCAT
>JAJFZO010000230.1:337500-340000 GCA_021397835.1 Moringa oleifera | reverse complement strand
TGCCCCTCGACAGACTGCCCAGTGTACAAGCCAGGGGTGCTGCATCACACGGACCCTGGGCACGGGTGGCACGCCCAGGCAGCCCCCAGCAGGCACGACATGGCCTGCTCGCCCAGCGTGCAGCAGCGATGGGCGCGCCAGCCAGGCCGCGAGCGCCCATCGCGAGCCAGCCCCCACGTCCCTATCCCTCGACGTAGTGCCAAGCGAGCAAGCTAGGGGGGCCACGTCGCACGGACCCTGGGCACGGGTGGCACGCCCAGGCAACCCCCAGCAAGCACGGCATGGGCTGCTCGCACAGCGTACGGCAACGGTGGGCATGCCAGCCAGGCCACGGGCGCCCAACCCGAGCCAGCCCCCTCATCCCTGCCCCTCGACTGACTGCCCAGAGTGCGAGGCAGGGGTGCCACAGAAGTCGCCAGCGGGCACGGCACCAGCGGGCACGGCACCAGCCTTGCCAGGGGCGCCCCACGCAAGCTAGCCGCGAGCACGTTGTGAGGCTCCGCACATGCTGTGGGCATTGATTTCATGGGCAAGCTGGCCTTGGCCGTGGCCCCTAGCTCTGGTGGATGCTGAGGGCTGCCATGATGTGGCTGGAGGTGTGCTGGACGGGGCAGCCAGCATGCACCATGGGCCAGGCAGAGGCACAACTGCCCCAGCCTGTTGGCCGTAATGCCCAGTTGCGAAATTGTTGTTAATTGACTGTCTTTTCATCATGGAATTGGTCTCGAAATGACTCAAATAATTCATGTAATTCATGAGGAGTCTGCCCCTGAAGATTGGGATCATTTCGACTCACGGGCTATTTTTGATGATTTTTTCGATTTTTGGCTATAGAAAATTCATTAAAAAAAATTTAGTACCCAGAAAATTCTGAAATTTTTTCTGTTGGTAGATAAGATTATTGTCCATTTATGTACAAAATTTCAGCTCAAAATTGCAAGTAAATAATTTTTTAGACCCATTATGACGGCTTAGAGATATTGATATTTCCTCTTGCCGGGAGTGAAATTTCATTTAAGACTCTTTAGGGGGGAGGTGGTCACCCAGCTTGCTGGGTACCAACAGGCCATGCGTGCCTCCCCCCCTGCCCATCCCACGTGGGCAGACGCTGGGCTTGGGCAATCCAGCATCTGCCCACGTGGCAGGCGGCCGGCGACGTCGACCGAAGAGTGTGGGACGCCCGATCAGTAGCCAACGGAGTGGGGAAAACGTGGGAAACGAAATCCGCTAAATTGTGGGCAACGAAATGAGAAAAATCATGCAATAATGAGCTGGGATGTGGCCACACAAGCTCGACGGTGTGGGCGGCGAAGCTAATGATGATACATGCTACGTGAGGTCCAAATCGCTAGGGGGATTTCGAGCATGCGGAGTGCTTCGTTGTAGGCCCTCGAGGTGGCAGAAGTTAGGTTTGATCCCGACACTCAGGCTTGCCTAGGCGAACTCATTGTGCAGTGCGATCAGCCACACGATCGTCAGTCGTTAGTAACGAGCGAGCCACACGGCCAGCCTATGCAAGGCGTGACACCCCTGTTGCCAAGGCCTCATCGGTGGGAAAAACGTGGGCAAAGAAACAAGAGAAATTGTGGGATAATGAGCTGGGATGTGGCTAGACAAACTCAACGGTGTGGGTGGCGAAGCTAACGATGATGCATGCTACGCGAGGGCCAAATCGCTGGGGGGATTTCGAGCATGCGGAGTGCTTCATCGCAGGCCATCGAGACGGCGGATGCGGGGCTGGATCCCGATGCCAAGGCTTGCCTTGGCGGACTCGTTGCACAGCGTGATTGACGACATGATCGTCGACCGTTAGCAATGAGCGAGCCACATGGCCAGCCTGGGCAAGGTGTGACACCCCTGCTGCCAAGGCCTCATCAGTGGGAAAAACGTGGGCAACAAAATGAGAAAAATCGTGGGATAATGAGCTGGGATGTGGCTACACAAGCTTGACGGTGTGGGCAGCGAAGCTAACGACGATGCATGCTACGCGAGGGCTAAATCGCTGGGGGGATTTTGAGCATGGAGAGTGCTTCATCGCAGGCCCTCGAGGTGGCGAATGCGAGGCTGGATCCCGATACCCAGGCTTTCCTAGGCGGACTCATTGCGCAGCGCGATCGATGACACAATTGTCTGTCGTTAGCAATGAGCGAGCCACACGGCCAACCTAGGCAAGGCATGACACCCCTGCTGCCAAGGCCTCATCGGTGGGAAAATTTTGGGCAATGAAATGAAAAAAATCGTGGGATAATGAGCTGGGATGTGGCTACACAAGCTCGACGGTGTGCGCGGCGAAGCTAACGATGATGCATGCTACACGAGGGCCAAATCATTGAGGGAAATTTGGAGCATGCGGAGTGCTTCGTCGCAGGCCCTCGAGGTGGTGGACGTGGGGTTGGATCCCGACGCTCAGGGTTGCCTAGGCGGACTCGTTGCGTAGCGCGATCGACGACACGATCGTCGGCCGTTAGCAATGAGCGAGCCACACGGCCAGCCTGGGCAC
>JAJFZO010000230.1:290000-330000 GCA_021397835.1 Moringa oleifera | reverse complement strand
CCCTCAACAAAGTGCCCTGCAAGCGAGCCAAGGGAGCCGTGTTGCATGGACCTTGGGCACGGGAGGTATCCCCAGGCAGCCCCCAGCAGGCACGGCATGGGCCAAGTGCCCAGTGTGCGGCAGAGGAGGGCGCGCCAGCTAGGCCACAGGCGCCCATCGCGAGCCAGCCACCTCGTCCCTATCCCTCGACGAAGGTCCCAGCGAATGAGCCAGGGGTGCCACGTCGCACAGATCCTCGGCACGGGAGGCATGCCCAGGGTGGCCCAGCAGGCACGGCATGGGCCAAGCGCCCAGCGTGCGGCAGCGGTGGGCGCTACAGCGAGGCCACAGGCGCCCATCGTGAGCTAGCCCCCTCGTCCCTGTTCCTCGACTAAGTGCCCAACGAGCGAGCCAGGGGAGTCGTGTCGCCGGATCCTATGAACGGGAGACATGCCCCAGCAGCCCCCAACAGGCACAGCATGGGCCAGGTGCCCAGCGTGCGGCAGCAGTGGACGCGCCAGCAAGGCCACAGGCGTCCATCACGAGCCAGCCCCCAAGTCCTTGTCTGTCGACTGAGTGCCCAGCGAGAAAGCCAGGGGAGCCATGTCGTCGGATCCTAGGAACATGAGACATGCCCCGGCAACCCCCAGCAGGCACGGCATGGGCCAAGTGCCCAGCGTGTGGCAGCGGTGGACGCTCCAGTGAGGCCACAGGCGCCCATCACGAGCCAGCACCCAACTCCCTGTCCCTCGACTGAGTGCCCAGCGAGACAGCCAAGGGAGCTGCATCGCACGGACTCCGGGCATGGGAGGCATGCCCAGGCAGCCCCCAGTAGGCACGGCATGGGCCAAGTGTCCAGCGCGAGGCAGAAGGGCGCGCCAGCCAGGCCACAGGTGCCCATCGCGAGCCAGCCCCTTCGTTCCTGTCCCTCGACTAAGTGCCCTGCAAGCGAGCCAGGGGAGCCGTATCGAATGGACACTGGGTACGGGAGGCATGCCCAGGCAGCCCCCAGTAGGCATGGCATGGGCCAAGTGCCAGCCGTGCGGCAGCGGTGGGCTCACCAGCTAGGGCACAACCGTCCATCGCGAGACAGCCCCCTCGTCCCTGTCCCTCGATGAAGGTCCCAGCGAACGAGCCAAGGGTGCCACGTCGCACGGACCCTAGGCACGGGAGGCATGCCCAGGGTGGCCCAGCAGGCACGGCATGGGCCAAGCGCCCAGCGTGCGGCAGTGGTGGGCACTCGAGCGAGGCCACAAGCGCCCATCGCGAGCCAACCCCCTCGTCCCTGTTCCTCGACTAAGTGCCCAGCAAGCGAGCTAGGGGAGCCGTGTCACCAGATCCTAGGAATGGGAGACATGCCCCGACAGTCCCCACCAGGCACGACATGGGCCAAGTGGCCAGCGTGTGGCAGCGGTGGACGCGTCAGTGAGGCCACAGGCGCCCATCACGAGCCAGCCCCCAACTCCCTGTCCCTCGACTGAGTGCCCAGCGAGACAGCCAAGGGAGCCGCATCACATGGACTCCAGGCATGGGAGGCATACCCAGGCAGCCCCTAGTAGGCACGGCATGGGCCAAGTGTCCAGCGAGAGGCAGAGGAGGGCGCGCCAGCCAGGCCACAGGCGCCCATCGCGAGCCAACCCCCTCGTCCCTGTCCCTCGACTAAGTGCCCTGCAAGCGAGCCAGGGGAGCCGTATCGCACGGAACCTGGGCACGGGAGGCATGCCCAGGCAGCCCCCAGTAGGCATGGCATGGGCCAAGTGCCAGCCGTGCGGCAGCAGTGGGCTCGCCAGCAAGGCCACAGCCGTCCATCGCGAGACAGCCCCCTCATCCCTGTCCCTCGACGAAGGTCCTAGAAAATGAGCCAGGGGTGCTGCGTCGCACGGACCCTCGGCACGGGAGGCATGCCCAGGGTGGCCCAGCAGGCATGGCATGGGCCAAGAGCCCAGTTTGCGGCAGCGGTGGGCGCTCCAGCGAGGCCACAGGCGCCCATTGCGAGCCAGCCCCCTAGTCCCTGTTCCTTGACTAAGTGCCCAGCGAGCGAGCCAGGGGAGCCGTGTCACCGGATCTTAGGAACGGGAGACATGCCCCGGCAGCCCCCAGCAGGCACGGCATGGGCCAAGTGCCCAGCGTGCGGCAGCAGTGGACGCGTCAGCGAGGCCACAGGCGCCCATCACGAGCCAGCCCCCAACTCCCTGTCCCTCGACTGAGTGCCCAGCGAGACAGCCATGGGAGCCGCATCGCACGGACTCCAGGCATTGGAGGCATGCCCATGTAGCCCCTAGCAGGCATGGCATGGGCCAAGTGTCCAACGTGAGGCAGAGGAGGGCGCGCCAGCCAGGCCACAGGCGCCCATCGCGAGCCAGCCCCCTCGTCCCTGTCCCTCGACTAAGTGCCCTGCAAGCGAGCCAGGGGAGCCGTATCGCATGGACCGTAGGCATGGGAGGCATGCCCAGGGAGTCCCCAGCAGGCACGGCATGGGCCAAGCGCCCAGCGTGCGGCAGCGGTGGGCGCTCTAGCGAGGCCATAGGCGCCCATCGCGAGCCAGCCCACTCCTCCCTGCCCCTCGACTAAGTGCCCAGGGAGCGAGCCAGGGGAGTCGCGTCATCGGACCCTGGGAACGGGAGACATGCCCCGGCAGCCACTAGTAGGCACGGCATGGGCCAAGTGTCCAGCGTGAGGCAGAGGAGGGCGCGCCAGCCAGGCCACAGGCGCCCATCACGAGCCAGCCACCTCGTCCCTATCCCTCGACTAAGGTCCCAGCGAACGAGCTAGGGCTGCCGCGTCGCACGGACTCTAGGCATGGGAGGCATGCCCAGGGAGCCCTTAGAAGGCATGGCATGGGCCAAGCGCCCAGCGTGCGGCAGCGGTGGACGCACTAGCGAGGCCACAGGCGCCAATCACGATTCAGCCCTCTCGTTCCTGTCCCTCGATTGAGTGCCCAGCGAGCAAGCAAGGGGAGCCGCGTCGCATGGACACCAGGCACGGGAGGCATGCCCAGAAAGCCCCCAACAGGCACGGCATGGGCCAACTGCCTAGCGTGCAGCAGAGGAGGGCACGCCAGCCAGGCCAAAGACGCCCATCGCGAGCCAGCCCCCTCGTCCCTGTCCCTCGACTAAGTGCCCAGTGAGCGAGCCAGGGGAGCTGTGTCGCACGGACCCTGGGCACGGGAGGCATTCCCAAGAAGCCCCCAGTAGGCCCGGAATGGGCCAACTGCCTAGCTTGCCACAGCGGTGGGCGCGCCAGCCAGGCCACAGGCGCCCATCTCGTGCCATCCCCCTCGTTCCTGTCCCTCAACAAAGTGCCCTGCAAGCGAGCCAGGGGAGCCGTGTCGCACGGACCCTGGGCAAGGGAGGCATGCCGAGGCAGCCCCCAGTAGGCATGGCATGGGCCAAGTGCCCAGCGTGCGGCAGCGGTGGGCGCGTCAGCCAGGCCACAGGTGCCCATCGCGAGCCAGCCACCTCGTCCCTGTCCCTCGACTAAGGTCCCAGCGAACGAGCCAGGGGTGCCGCGTCGCATGGACTCTAGGCACGGGAGGCATGCCCAGGGAGCCCCTAGCAGGCACGGCATGGGCCAAGCGCCCAGCGTGCGGCAGCGGTGGACGCACCAGCGAGGCCACAGGCGCCCATCACGGGTCAGCACCCTTGTCCCTGTCCCTCGACTGAGTG
Organism: Moringa oleifera; assembly: GCA_021397835.1. NCBI lineage: Eukaryota > Viridiplantae > Streptophyta > Magnoliopsida > Brassicales > Moringaceae > Moringa > Moringa oleifera. The sequence continues at coordinate 326,356 of JAJFZO010000230.1, read as the reverse complement.
CCCAGCGAGCAAGCCAGGGGAGCCGCATCGCACGGACACCGGGCACGGGAGGCATGCCCAGGAAGCCACCAGCAGGCATGGCATGGGCCAACTGCCCAGCATGCGGCAGAGGAGGGCACGCCAGCCAGGCCAAAGACGCCCTTCGCGAGCCAGCGCCCTCGTCCCTGTCCCTCGACTAAGTGCCCAATGAGTGAGCCAGGGGAGCCGCGTTGCATGGACCCTGGGCACGGGAGGCATGCCCAGGAATCCCCCAACAGGCACGACATGGGCCAACTGCCCAGCGTGCAGCAGAGGAGGGCGTGCCATCCAGGCCACGGGCACTCATCGCGAGCCAGCCCCTCGTCCCTGTCCCTAGACTAAGTGCCCAGTGAGCGAACCATGGGAGCCGTGTTGCACGGACCCTGGGCATGGGAGGCATACCCAAGCAGCCCCCAGTAGGCACGGCATGGGCCAAGTGCCTAGAGTGTTGCAGCCGTGGGCGAGCCAGCCAGGCCACAGGCGCCCATCGCGACATAGCCCCCTTGTCCCTGTCCCTCAACAAAGTGCCCTACAAGCGAGCCAGGGGAGCCGTGTTGCAGGGACCCTGGGAACCAGAGGCATGCCCAGGCAGCCCTCAGTAGGCACAGCATGGGCCAAGTTCCCAGCATGCGGCAGCGGTGGGCACGGCAGCCAGGCCACAGGCGCCCATTGCTAGCCAGCCCCCTCGTCCCTGTCCCTCGACTAAGGTCCCAGTGAACGAGCTAGGGGTGCCGTGTCGCACGGACCCTAGGCACGGGAGGCATGCCCAGGCAGCCCCCAGCAGGCACGGCATGGGCCAAGTTCCTAGCTCGTTGCAGCAGTGGGCGCTCCAACGAGGCCGCAGGCTCCCATCGCGAGCCAGCCCTCTCGTCCCTGTCCCTCGACTAAGTGCCCAGTGGGCGAGCCAGGGGAGCTGCATCGCCGGACCCTGGGAACGGGAGACATGCCCCAGCAGCCCCCAACAGGCACGGCATGGGCCAAGTGCCCAGCGTGCGGCAGCGGTGGACGTGCCAGCTAGGCCACAGGCTCCCATCGCGAGCCAGCCCCTTCATCCCTGTCCCTCGACTAAGGTCCCAGCGAACTAGCCAGGGGTGCCGTGTCGCACGGACCCTAGGCACGGGAGGCATGCCCAAGAAGCCGCCAGCAGGCATGGCATGGGCCAAGTGCCCAGCGTGCAGTAGAGGAGGGCGCGCCATCCAGGCCACAGACGCCCATCGCGAGCCAGTCCCCTCGTCCCTGTCCCTCGACTAAGTGCCCAGCGTGCGAGCCAGAGGAGCCACGTCGCATGGACCCTGGTCAAGGGAGGCATGCCCCGGCAGCCCCCAGCAGGTACGGCATGGGCCAAGTGCCCAGCGTGTGGCAGCGGTGGGCGCGCCAGCCAGGCCACAGGCCCCCATCGCGAACAAGCACCCTCGTCCCTGTCCCTCGACTAAGTGCCCAGTGAGCGAACCATGGGAGCCGCGTCGCACGGACCCCGGGCATGGGAGCCATGCCCAAGCAGCCCCCAGCAGGCACGGCATGGGCCAAGTACCTAGAGTGTTGCAGCTGTGGGCAAGCCAGCCAAGCCACAGGCGCCCATCGCGACATAGCCCCCTCCTCCCTGTCCCTCAACAAAGTGCCCTCCAAGCGAGCCAGGGGAGCCGCGTCACACGGACCATAGGCAGCCCTCAGTAGGCACGGCATGGGCCTAGTTCCCAGCATGCTGTAGCGGTGGGCGCGATAGCCAGGCCACAAGCGCCCATCGCTAGCCAGCCCCCTCGTCCCTGTCCCTCGACTAAGGTCCCAGCGAACGAGCTGGGGGTGCCGTGTCGCACGGACCCTAGGCACGGGAGGCATGTCCAGGCAGCCCCCAGTAGGCACGGCATGGGCCAAGTTCCCACCGTGCTGCAGCGCTGGGCGCTCCAGTGAGGCCGCAGGCTCCCATCGCGAGCCAGCCCTCTCGTCCCTATCCCTCGACTAAGTGCCCAGCGGGCGAGCCAGGGGAGCTGCGTCGCCGGACCCTGGGAACGGGAGACATGCCTCGGCAGCCCCTTGTAGGCACGGCATGGGCCATGTGCCCAGCGTGCAGTAGCGTTGGACGCGCCAGCCAGGCCACAGGGGCCCATCGCGAGCCAGCCCCCTCGTCTTTGTCCCTCGACTAAGGTCCCAGCGAACTAGCCAGGGGTGCCATGTCGCACGGACCCTAGGCACGGGAGGCATGCCCAAGAAGCCCCCAACAGGCACGGCATGGGCCAAGTACCCAGCGTGCGGCAGTGGTGGGCGCACCAGCGAGGCCACAGGCAACCATCGCGAGCCAGCCCCTTCGTCCCTGTCCCTCGACTAAGTGCCCAACGAGCGAGCCAGGGGAGCCACGTCGCACGGACTCTAGGCACGGGAGGCGTGCTCTTGCACATGCTATGGACATTGATTTCATGGGCAAGCTGGCCTTGGCCATGGCCCCTAGCTCTGGTGTACCCTAAGGGCCGCCATGGGGTGGCTGGAGATGCACTGGACAGGGCAGCGAGCATGCACCAAGGGCCAGGGAGAGGCACAGCTGCCCTAGCCTACTAGCCGCAATGCGCAGTTCCAAAATTGTTGTGAATTGACCATATTTTCATCATGGAATTGAACCTGAAATGACTCAAATAATTCGTGTAATTCATGAGGAGTCTGCCCCTAAAGTTTGGGATCACTTCGACTCACGGGCTATTTTTGATGATTTTTTCAATTTTTGGCTGTAGAAAATTCATTAAAAAAAATTTTGTGTCCAGAAAATTCAGAAATTTCTTCCGGTGGTAGATATGATTATTCTCCATTTATATACAAAATTTCAGCTTAAAATTCCTAGTAAATAATTTTTTAGACCCATTATGACGGCTCAGAGATATTGATGTTTTCTCTTGCCAGGTGTGAAATTTAACTTAAGACTCTTTAGGGGGGGAGGTGGTCACCCAGCTTGCTGGGTGCAAACAGGCCATGCGTGCCTCCCCCCCTGCCCATCGCACGTGGGCAGACACTGGGCTTGGCAACCCAGTGTGCATTGCAGGCAGGCGGCCGGCGACGTCGGCCGAAGAGTGTAGGATGCCCGATCAGTAGACAACGGAGTGGGAAAAATGTGGGAAACGAAATCCGCTAAATTGTGGGCAACAAAACGAGAATAATCATGGGATAACGAGCCAGGGTGTGGCTACACAAGCTCGACGGTGTGTGTGGCGAAGCTAACGATGATGCATGCTACGCGAGGGCCAAATCATTGGGGGGATTTCGAGCATGCGGAGTGCTTCGTCGCAGGCCCTCGAGGCGACGGATGTGGGGTTGGATCTCAACGCTCAGGCTTGCCTAGGCGAACTCGTTGCGCAGCGCGATCGGCAACATGATCGTCAGCCATTAGCAACGAGCGAGCCACACGGCCAGCCTGGGCAAGGCGTGACACACTTACTGCCAAGGCCTCATTGGTGGGAAAAACGTGGGAAACGAAATGAGAGAAATTATGGGATAATGAGCTGGGATGTGGCTAGACAAACTCGACGGTGTGGACGACGAAGTTAGTGATGAAGCATGCTACACGAGGGCCAAATCAATGGGGGGATTCTGAGCATGCAGAGTGCTTCGTCGCAGGCCCTCGATGCTGCGGATGCGGGGATGGATCCCGACGCCTAGGCTTGCCTAGGCGGACTCATTGCGCAGCGCGATCGACGACACGATCGTCGGCCGTTAGCAATGAGCGAACCACATGGCCAGCCTAGGCAAGGTGTGACACCCCTGTTGTCAAGGCCTCATCGGTGGGAAAAACTTAGGCAACGAAATGAGAAAAATCGTGGGATAATGAGCTGGGATGTGGCTACACAAGCTCAACGGTGTGGGCGGCGAAGCTAATGATGATCCATGCTACGCGAGCTCCAAATCGCTGGGGGGAATTTTCAGCATGCAGAGTGCTTCGTCGCAGGCCTTCGAGGTGGCGGATGCGGGACTGGATCCCGACGCCCAGACTTGCCTAGGCGGACTCGTTGTGCAGCGCGATCGACGACACGATCGTCGGCCGTTAGCGATGAGCGAGCCACATGGCCAGCCTGGGCAAGGCATGATACCCCTGCTGCCAAGGCCCCATCGGCGGAAAAATCGTGGGCAACGAAATGAGAAAAATTGTGGGATAATGAGTTGGGATGTAGCTAGACAAACTCGACGGTGTGCGCGACGAAGCTAACGATGATGCATGCTACGCGAGGGCCAAATCGCTGGGGGAATTTCGAGAATGCGGAGTGCTTCGTCGCAGGCCCTCGAGGCGTGGGATGCGGGGCTGTATCCCTACGACCTGGCTTGCCTAGGCGGACTCGTTGCGCATCGCGATCAACGACAGGATCGTCGGCTGTTAGCAATGAGCGAGCCACATGGCCAGTCTGGGCAAGGTGTGACACCCCTGCTGCCAAGGCCTCATCGGTGGGAAAAACATGCGCAACGAAATGAGAAAAATCGTGGGAAAATGAGCTGGGATGTGGCTACACAAGCTCGACAATGTGGGTGGCGAAGCTAATGATGATGCATGCTACGCAAGGGCCAAATCGTTGGGGGGATTTTGAGCATGCAGAGTGCTTCGTCGTAGGCCTTCGAGGCGGCGGATGCGGAGCTGCATCCCGACGACCAGGCTTGCCTTGGCAGACTCGTTGCGCCGCGCGATCGACGACATGATCATCGGCCGTTAGCAATGAGGGAGCGACACGGCCAACCTGGGCAAGCCCTGACACCCCTGTTGCCAAGGCCTCATCGGTGGGAAAAATGTGGGCAACGAAATGAGAAAAATCGTGGGATAATGAGCTGGGATGTGGCTAGACGAACTCGACGGTGTGGGCGACGAAGCTAACGATGATGCATGCTACGCAAGGGCCAAATCGCTGGGGGGATTTTGAGCATGCGGAGATCTTCGTCGCAGGCCCTCGAGGAAGTGGATGCAGGGCTGGATCCCGACGCCAAGGCTTGCCTTGGCGGACTCGTTGCGTAGCGCGATTGACGACATGATCGTTGGCCGTTAGCAATGAGCGAGCCACACGATCAGCATGGGAAAGGCGTGACACCCCTGCTGCCAAGGCCTCATTGGTGGGAAAAACATGGGCAACGAAATGAGAAAAATCGTGGGATAATGAGCTGGGATGTAGCTACACAAGCTCGACGGTGTGGCCGGCGAAGCTAATGATGATGCATCCTACGCGAGGGCCAAATCGCTGAGGGGATTTATAGCTTGCGGAGTGCTTCTTCGCAGGCCCTCGAGGTAGCGGATGCGGGGCTGCATCCCGACGACCAGGATTGCCTAAGCGGACTCGTTGCGCAGCGCGATCGACGACACGATCGTCGGCCGTTAGCAATGTGCGAGCAACACGGCCAGCCTGGGCAAGGCGTGACACCCCTGCTGCCAAGAGCCCATCAGTGGAAAAAGCATGGGCAACGAAATGAGAGAAATTGTGGGATAGTAAGTTGGGATGTGGCTAGACAAACTTAACAGTGTGGGCGGTGAAGCTAATGATGATGCAAGCTACGCGAGGGCCAAATCACTAGAGGGATTTTGAGCATGAGGAGTGCTTCATCGCAGGCCCTCGAGGCGGCGGATACAGGGCTGGATCCTGACGCCCAGGCTTGCTTTGGTAGACTCGTTGCGCAGCGCGATCGACGACACGATTGTCGGCCGTTAGCAATGAGCGAGCCACACGGCCAGGCTGGGTAAGGCGTGACACCCCTGCTCCCAAGGCCCCATCGGTGGAAAAAACGTGGGCAACGAAATGAGAGAAATTGTGGGATAATGAGTTAGGATGTAGCTAGACAAACTCGACGGTTTGGGCGACGAAGCTAACGATGATGCATGCTACGCGAGGGCCAAATCGCTGGGGGAATTTCGAGCATGGGGAGTGCTTCGCCGCAGGCCCTCGAGGCGTGGGATGCGGGGCTGCATCCCGACGACCAGGATTGCCTAGGCGGACTCGTTGCGCAGCGCGATCGACGACACGATCGTCGGCTGTTAGCAATGTGCGAGCAACACGGCCAGCCTGGGCAAGGCGTGACACCCCTGCTGCCAAGGGCCCATCAGTGGAAAAAACATGGGCAACGAAATGAGAGAAATTATGGGATAGTAAGTTGGGATGTGGCTAGGCAAACTTAACAGTGTGGGCAGCGAAGCTAACGATGATGCATGCTACGCGATGGCCAAATCGCTGGGGGGATTTTGAGCATGCGGAGTGCTTCGTCGTAGGCCCTCGAGGGGACGAATGCGGGGCTGCATCCCGACGACCAGGCTTGCCTTGGCGGACTCGTTGCGCAGCGCGATCGACGACATGATCATCGGCCGTTAGCAATGAGGGAGCCACACGGCCAGCCTGGGCAAGGCCTGACACCCCTGCTACCAAGGCCTCATCGGTGGTAAAAATGTGGGCAACAAAATGAGAAAAATCATGGGATAATGAACTGGGATGTGGCTTGACGAACTCGACGGTGTGGGTGACAAAGCTAACGATGATGCATGCTACACAAGGGCCAAAGCGCTGGGGGGATTTTGAGCATACGGAGAGCTTCGTCACAGGCCCTCGAGGCAACGGATGCAGGGCTGGATCCCGACGCCCAGGCTTGCCTTGGCAGACTCGTTGCGTAGCGCGATCGACGACACGATTGTCGGCCGTTAGCAATGAGCGAGCCACACGATCAGCATGGGCAAGGCGTGACACCGCTGCTGCCAAGGCCTCATCGGTGGGAAAAACGTGGGCAAGAAAATGAGAAAAATCGTGGGATAATGAGCTGGGATGTGGCTACACAAGCTCGATGGTATGGGCGGCGAAGTTAATGATGATGCATGCTACGCGAGGTCCAAATTGCTAGGGGGATTTCGAGCATTCGGAGTGCTTCGTCGCAGCCCTTCGAGGCGGCGGATGCGGGGCCGGATCCCGATGCCCAGACTTGCCTTGGTGGACCAGTTGCGCAGCGCGATCGACGACATGATCGTCGACCGTTAGCAATGAGGGAGCCACACGGCCAACATGCGCAAGGCATGGGACCCCGGCTGCCAAGGCCTCATCGGTGGGAAAAATGTGCGCAACGAAATGAGAAAAATCGTTGGATAATGAGCTGGGATGTGGCTAGACAAACTCGACGGTGTGGGCGATGAAGGTAACGATGATTCATGCTACGCGAGGGCCAAATCGCTGGGGCGATTTTCAGCATGCGAAGTGCTTCGTCGCAAGGCCTCGTGGCGATGGACGCGGGGCTGCATCGCGACGCCCAAGCTTGCCTAGGCAGACTCTTTGCGCAGTACGATCGACGACACGATCGTCGGTCGTTAGCAATGAGCGAACCATATGGCTAGCCTGGGCAAGGTGTGACACCCCTGCTGCTAAGGCCTCATCGGTGGGAAAAACATGGGCAACAAAATGAGAAAAATCGTGGGATAATGAGCTGGGATATGGCTACACAAGCTCGATGGTGTGGGCAGTGAAGCTAATGATGATGCATGCTACGCGAGGGCCAAATCACTTGGGGTATTTCGAGCATGCGGAGTGCTTCGTCGAAGGCCCTCGAGGCGGTGGATGCGAGGATTTGTCCCGACGCCCAAGCTTGCCTTTGGGGACTAGTTGCGCTGTGCGATTGACGACATGATCGTCGGCCGTTAGCAATGAGCGAGCCACACGGCCAGCCTGGGCAAGGTGTGACACCCCTGCTGCCAAGGCCTCATCGGTGGGAAAAACATTGGCAACAAAACGAGAGAAATTGTTAGATAATGAGCGAGGATGTGGCTAGAAAAACTCAACGGTGTGGGCGGCGAAGCTAATGATGATGCATGCTACGCGAGGGCCAAATCACTGGGAGGATTTAGAGCATGCAGATTGCTTCGTCGCAGGCCCCCGAGGCAGTGGATGCAGGGCTGGATCCCGACGCCTAGGCTTGCCTTGGTGGACCAGTTGCGCAGCGCGATCGACGACATGATCGTCGATCGTTAGCAATGAGCGAGCCATATGGCCAACCTGGGCAAGGCGTGACGCACCTGCATCCAAGGCCTCATCGATGGGAAAAACGTGGGCAACGAAATGAGACAAATCGTGGGATAATGAGCTGGGATGTGGCTACACAAGCTCGATAGTGTGGGCGGTGAAGCTAATGATGATGCATGCTATGCGAGGGCCAAATCGCTTGGGTGATTTTGAACATGTGGACTGCTTCGTTGCAGGCCCTCAATGCTGCGGAGGCGGGGCTGGATCCCGATGCCCAGGCTTGCCTAGGCGGACTCGTTGCGCAGCGCGATCGACGACACGATCGTCGGCCGTTAGCAATGAGGGAGCCACACGGCCAGCCTGGGTAAGGCGTGACACCCCTGCTGCCAAGGCTTCATCGGTGGGAAAAACATGGGCAACGAAATGGGAAAAATAATGGGATAATAAGCTGGGAGGTGGCTAGACAAACTCGACGGTGTTGGCGGCAAAGCTAACGATGATGCATGCTACGCGAGGGCCAAATCGCTGGGGGTATTTTGAGCATGCGGAGTGCTTCATCGCAGGCCCTCGAGGCGGTGGATGTGGGGCTGGATCCCGACGCCCAAGCTTGCCTTGGCGGACTTGTTGCGCAGTGCGATCGACGACATGATCGTCGGCCATTAGCAATGAGCGAGCCACATGGCCAGCCTGGGCGAGGCGTGACACCCCTGCTGCCATGGCCTCATCGGTGGGAAAAACGTGGGCAACGAAATGAGAAAAATCATGGGTTAATAAGCTGGGATGTGGCTACACAAGCTCGATGGTGTGGGCGGTGAAGCTAATGATGATGCATGCTACGCGAGGGCCAAATTGCTTCGGTGATTTTGAACATGCGGACTGCTTCGTTGCAGGCCCTCAAGGCTGCGGATGCGGGGCTGGATCCCGATGCCTAGGCTTGCCCAGGCGGACTCATTGCGCAGCGCGATCGACGACACGATCGTCGGCCGTTAGCAATGAGGGAGCCACACGGCCAGCCTGGGCAAGGCGTGACACCCCTGCTCCTGCTGCCAAGGCCTCATCGGGGGAAAAACATGGGCAACAAAATGGGAAAAATAATGGGATAATAAGCTTGGAGGTGGCGTAGACAACTCGACGGTGTTTGGCGCAAAGCTAACGATGATTCATGCCTACGCGAGCCAAATCGCTGGGGGGATTTTGAGCATGCGGAGTTGCTTCATCGCAGGCACTCGAGGCGGTGGATGCGGGCTGGCTCCCGACTGCCCCAGGCTTGCCCTGTGGCGGACTTGGTTGCGCAGGGCGATCGACGACATGATCGTCGGCCATTAGCAATGATGGGCCAAAAGCACCACAAAAAAACAAACACATGGCAGCCTTGCGAGGCTTGACACCCCTGCTGCCAAGGGCCTCATCGGGGGAAAAACTGGGCAACGAAATGAGAAAATCATGGTTAATAAGCTGGATGTGGGCTACACAAGCTCGACGGTGTGGGGCGTGAAGCTAATGATGATGTAACTGCTACGCGAGGGCCAAATTGCTTCGTGATTTTGAACATGCGGACTGCTTTCGTTGCAGGCCCTCCAGGCTGTCGGATCGGGGCTGATCCCGATGCCTAGCTTGCCCAGGGGGGACTCATTGCGCAGACCGATCGACGACACATCGTCGGCCGTTAGCATGATGGAGCCACACGGCCAGCCTGGGTAGGGGCGTGACACCCCTGCTGCCACGGCCCTCATCGGTGGGAAAAACATGGGCAACAAAATGGGAAAAATAATGGGATAATAAGCTGGGAGGTGGCTAGACAAACTCGACGGTGTTGGCGGCAAAGCTAACGATGATGCATGCTACGCGAGGGCCAAATCGCTGGGGGGATTTAGAGCATGCGGAGTGCTTCATCGCAGGCCCTCGAGGCGGTGGATGCGGGGCTGGATCCCGACGCCCAGGCTTGCCTTGGCGGACTTGTTGCGCAGTGCGATCGACGACATGATCGTCAGCCATTAGCAATGAGCGAGCCACATGGCCAGCCTGGGCGAGGCGTGACACCCCTGCTGCCAAGGCCTCATCGGTGGGAAAAACGTGGGCAACGAAATGAGAAAAATCATGGGTTAATAAGCTGGGATGTGGCTACACAAGCTCGACGGTGTGGGCAGTGAAGCTAATGATGATGCATGCTACGCAAGGGCCAAATTGCTTGGGTGATTTTGAACATGCGGACTGCTTCGTTGCAGGCCCTCAAGGCTGCGGATGCGGGGCTGGATCCCGATGCCTAGGCTTGCCTAGGCGGACTCATTGCGCAGTGCGATCGACGACACGATCGTCGGCCGTTAGCAATGAGCGAACCATATGGCTAGCCTGGGCAAGGTGTGACACCCCTGCTGCCAAGGCCTCATCGGTGGGAAAAACATGGGCAACAAAATGAGAAAAATCGTGGGATAATGAGCTGGGATATGGCTACACAAGCTCGATGGTGTGGGCAGTGAAGCTAATGATGATGCATGCTACGCGAGGGCCAAATCACTTGGGGTATTTCGAGCATGCGGAGTGCTTCGTCGAAGGCCCTCGAAGCGGTGGATGCGAGGATTTGTCTCGACGCCCAAGCTTGCCTTTGCGGACTAGTTGCGCTGCGCGATTGACGACATGATCGTCGGCCGTTAGCAATGAGCGAGCCACACGGCCAGCTTGGGCAAGGTGTGACACCCCTGCTGCCAAGGCCTCATCGGTGGGAAAAACATTGGCAACGAAACGAGAGAAATTGTTAGATAATGAGCGAGGATGTGGCTAGAAAAACTCAACGGTGTGGGCGGCGAAGCTAATGATGATGCATGCTACGCGAGGGCCAAATCACTGGGAGGATTTAGAGCATGCAGATTGCTTCGTCACAGGCCCCCGAGGCAGTGGATGCAGGGCTGGATCCCGACGCCTAGGCTTGCCTTGGTGGACCAGTTGCGCAGCGCGATCGACGACATGATCGTCGACCGTTAGCAATGAGCGAGCCATATGGCCAACCTGGGCAAGGCGTGACGCACCTGCATCCAAGGCCTCATCGATGGGAAAAACGTGGGCAACAAAATGAGACAAATCGTGGGATAATGAGCTAGGATGTGGCTACACAAGCTCGATAGTGTGGGCGGTGAAGCTAATGATGATGCATGCTATGCGAGGGCCAAATCGCTTGGGTGATTTTAAACATGCGGACTGCTTCGTTGCAGGCCCTCAAGGCTACGGATGCGGGGCTGGATCCCGATGCCCAGGCTTGCCTAGGCGGACTCGTTGCGCAGCGCGATCGACGACACGATCGTCGGCCGTTAGCAATGAGGGAGCCACACGGCCAGCCTGGGTAAGGCGTGACACCCCTGCTGCCAAGGCTTCATCGGTGGGAAAAACATGGGCAACGAAATGGGAAAAATAATGGGATAATAAGCTGGGAGGTGGCTAGACAAACTCGACGGTGTTGGCGGCAAAGCTAACGATGATGCATGCTACGCGAGGGCCAAATCGCTGGGGGTATTTTGAGCATGCGGAGTGCTTCATCGCAGGCCCTCGAGGCGGTGGATGTGGGGCTGGATCCCGACGCCCAAGCTTGCCTTGGCGGACTTGTTGCGCAGTGCGATCGACGACATGATCGTCGGCCATTAGCAATGAGCGAGCCACATGGCCAGCCTGGGCGAGGCGTGACACCCCTGCTGCCATGGCCTCATCGGTGGGAAAAACGTGGGCAACGAAATGAGAAAAATCATGGGTTAATAAGCTGGGATGTGGCTACACAAGCTCGATGGTGTGGGCGGTGAAGCTAATGATGATGCATGCTACGCGAGGGCCAAATTGCTTCGGTGATTTTGAACATGCGGACTGCTTCGTTGCAGGCCCTCAAGGCTGCGGATGCGGGGCTGGATCCCGATGCCTAGGCTTGCCCAGGCGGACTCATTGCGCAGCGCGATCGACGACACGATCGTCGGCCGTTAGCAATGAGGGAGCCACACGGCCAGCCTGGGTAAGGCGTGACACCCCTGCTGCCAAGGCCTCATCGGTGGGAAAAACGTGGGCAACCAAATGAGAAAAATAATGGGATAATAAGCTGGGAGGTGGCTAGACAAACTCGACGGTGTTGGCGGCAAAGCTAACGATGATGCATGCTACGCGAGGGCCAAATCGCTGGGGGGATTTCGAGCATGCGGAGTGCTTCGTCGCAGGCCCTCGAGGCGGTGGATGTGGGGCTGGATCCCGACGCCCAGGCTTGCCTAGGTGGACTCGTTACGCAGCGCGATCGACGACATGATCGTCGGCCATTAACAATGAGCGAGCCACACGGCCAGCCTGGGCAAGGCGTGACACCCCTGCTGCCAGGGCCTCATCGGTAGGAAAATCGTGGGCAAAGAAATCAGAAAAAAAAATCGTGGGATCATGAGCTGGGATTTGGCTACACATGCTCGATAGTGTGGGCGGTGAAGCTAATGATGATGCATGATGATGCATGCTATGCGAGGGCCAAATTGCTTCGGTGATTTTGAACATGCGGACTGCTTCGTTGCAGGCCCTCAAGGCTGCGGATGCGGGGCTGGATCCCGATGCCTAGGCTTGCCCAGGCGGACTCATTGCGCAGCGCGATCGACGACACGATCGTCGGCCGTTAGCAATGAGGGAGCCACACGGCCAGCCTGGGTAAGGCGTGACACCCCTGCTGCCAAGGCCTCATCGGTGGGAAAAACGTGGGCAACCAAATGAGAAAAATAATGGGATAATAAGCTGGGAGGTGGCTAGACAAACTCGACGGTGTTGGCGGCGAAGCTAACGATGATGCATGCTACGCGAGGGCCAAATCGTTGGGAGGATTTCCAGCATGCGGAGTGCTTCCTCGCAGGCCCTCGAGGCGGCGGATGCGGGGCTGGATCCCGACGCCCAGGCTTGCCTAAGCGGACTCGTTGCGCAGCACGATCGATGACACGATCGTCGGCCGTTAGCAATGTGCGAGCAACACGGCCAGCCTGGGCAAGGCATGACACCCCTGCTCCCAAGAGCCCATCAGTGGAAAAAACATGGGCAACGAAATGAGAGAAATTGTGGGATAGTAAGTTGGGATGTGGCTAGGCAAACTTAACAGTGTGGGCGGTGAAGCTAATGATGATGCAAGCTACGCGAGGGCCAAATCACAAGAGGGATTTTGAGCATGAGGAGTGCTTCATCGCAGGCCCTCGAGGCGGCGGATACCGGGATGGATCCTGACGCCCAGGCTTGCTTTGGTAGACTCGTTGCGCAGCGCGATCGACGACACGATCGTCGGCCGTTAGCAATGAGCGAGCCACACGGCCAGGCTGGGTAAGGTGTGACACCCCTGCTCCCAAGGCCCCATCGGTGGAAAAAACGTGGGCAACGAAATGAGAGAAATTGTGGGATAATGAGTTAGGATGTAGCTAGACAAACTCGACGGTTTGGGCGACGAAGCTAACGATGATGCATGCTACGCGAGGGCCAAATCGCTGGGGGAATTTCGAGCATAGGGAGTGCTTCGCCGTAGGCCCTCGAGGCGTGGGATGCGGGGCTGCATCCCGACGACCAGGCTTGCCTAGGCGGACTCGTTGCGCAGCGCGATCGACGACACGATCGTCGGCTGTTAGCAATGAGCGAGCCACATGGCCAGCCTGGGCAAGGTGTGACACCCCTGCTGCCAAGGCCTCATCGGTAGGAAAAACGTGCGCAATGAAATGAGAAAAATCATGGGATAATGAGCTGGGATGTGGCTACACAAGCTCGACGGTGTGGGTGGCGAAGCTAATGATGATGCATGCTACGCGAGGGCCAAATCGCTTGGGGGATTTTGAGCATGCAGAGTGCTTCATCGCAGGCCTTCGAGGGGGCAGATGCGGGGCTGTTCTCGACGCCCTGACTTGCCTAGCCGGACACGTTGCGCAGGGCGATCGACGACATGATCGTCGACCGTTAGCAATGAGCAAGCAACACGGCCAGCCTGGGCAAGGCGTGACAACCCTGCTGCATTGGCCTCATCGGTGGGAAAAACGTGGGCAATGAAATGAGAAAAATCATGGGATAATAAGCTGGGATGTGGCTACACAAGCTCGATGGTGTGGCCGGCAAAGCTAACGATGATGCATGTTACGAGAGGGCCAAATCGCTGGGGGGAATTTTGAGCATAAAGAATGCTTCATCACAGGCCTTTGAGGCGGATCCCGACACCCAGACTTGCCTTGGCGGACTCATTGCGTAGCGCGATCGACAAAATGACCGTCGGCCGTTAGCAATGAGCGAGCAACACGGCCAGCCTGGGCAAGGCATGACACCCCTGCTGCCAAGGCCCCATCGTCGAAAAAAACCTGGGCAACGAAATGAGAGAAATTGTGGGATAATAAGTTGGGATGTGGCTACACAAACTCGACGGTGTAGGCGGCGAAGCTAACGATGATGCATGCTACGCGAGGGCCAAATCGTTGGGGGAATTTCGAGCATGCGGAGTGCTTTGTCGCAGGCCCTCGAGGCGTGGGATGCGGGGTTCCATTCCGACGACCAGGCTTGCCTAGGCAGACTCGTTGCCCAGCGCGATCGACGACACGATCGTCGACCGTTAGCAATGAGCGAGCCACATGGCCAGCCTGGGCAAGGCGTGACACCCCTGCTGCCAAGGCCTGATCGGTGTCAAAAACGTGGGCAACGAAATAAGAAAAATCATGGGATAATAAACTATGATGTGGCTACACAAGCTCGACAGTGTGGGCGGCGAAGCTAATGATGATGCATGCTAAAGGAGGGCCAAATCGCTGGGGGGATTTTGAGCATGCAGAGTGCTTCATCGCAGGCCCTCGAGGCGGCGGATGCGGGGCTGCATCCCGACGACAAGGCTTGCCTTGGCGGACTCGTTGCGCAGCGCGATCGACGACATGATCATCGGCCGTTAGCAATGAGGGAGCCATACGGCCAGCGAGGGCAAGGCCTGACACCCCTGCTGCGAAGTCCTCATCGGTGGGAAAAACGTGGGCAACGAAATGAGAAAAATCGTGGGATAATGAGCTGGGATGTGGCTACACAAGCTCGACGATGTGGGCGGCGAAGCTAATGATGATCCATGCTACGCGAGGTCCGAATCGCTGGGGGAAATTTTCAGCATGCAGAGTGCTTCGTCGCAGGCCTTCGAGGTGGCGGATGCGGGACTGGATCCCGACGCCCAGACTTGCCTAGGCGGACTCGTTGTGCAGCGCGATCGACGACACGATCGTCGACCGTTGGCGATGAGCGAGCCACATGGCCAGCCTGGGCAAGGCGTGACACTCCTGCTGCCAAGGCCCCATCGGCGAAAAAATCGTGGGCAACGAAATGAGTGAAATTGTGGGATAATGAATTGGGATGTAGCTAGACACACTCGACGGTGTGCGCGACGAAGCTGACGATGATGCATGCTACGCGAGGGCCAAATCGCTGGGGGAATTTCGAGCATGCGGAGTGCTTCGTCGCAGGCCCTCGAGGTATGGGATGCAGGGCTGCATCCCGACGACCAGGCTTGCCTAGGCGGACTCATTGCGCATCGCGATCAACGACAGGATCGTCGGCTGTTAGCAATGAGCGAGCCACATGGCCAGCCTGGGCAAGGTGTGACACCCCTGCTGCCAAGGCCTCATCGGTGGGAAAAACGTGCGCAACGAGATGAGAAAAATCGTGGGATAATGAGCTGGGATGTGGCTACACAAGCTCGACGGTGTGGGTGGCGAAGCTAATGATAATGCATGCTACGCTAGGGCCAAATCGCTGGGGGGATTTTGAGCATGCAGAGTGCTTCGTCGCAGGCCTTCGAGGCGGCGGATGCGGGGCTGTTCTCGACTCCCTGACTTGCCTAGGCGGACACGTTGCGCAGCGCGATCGACGACATGATCATCGGCCGTTAGCAATGAGCGAGCAACACGGCCAGCCTGGGCAAGACGTGACACCCCTGCTGCATTGGCCTCATCGGTGGGAAAAACGTGGGCAATGAAATAAGAAAAATCATGGGATAATAAGCTGGGATGTGGCTACACAAGCTCGATGGTGTTGCCGGTGAAGCTAACGATGATGCATGCTACGCGAGGGCCAAATCGCTGGGGGGAATTTTAAGCGTGTAGAGTCCTTCGTCGCAGGCCTTCGAGGTGGTGGATGCGGGACCGGATCCCGACGCCCACACTTGCCTATGCGGACTCGTTGTGCAGCGCGATCGACGGCACGATCATCGGCTGTTAGCGATGAGCGAGCAACACGGCCAGCCTGGGCAAGGCGTGACACCCCTGCTGCCAAGGCCCCATCGGCGGAAAAATCGTGGGCAACGAAATGAGAGAAATTGTGGGATAATGAGTTGGGATATGGCTACACAAACTCGACAGTGTGGGCGGCGAAGCTAACGATGATGCATGCTACGCGAGGGCCAAATCGTTGGGGGGATTTCGAGCACGCGGAGTGCTTCGTCGCAGGCCCTCGAGGCGGCGGATGCGGGGCTGCATCCCGACGACCAGGCTTGCCTAGGCAGACTCATTGCACAACGCGATCGATGACACGATCGTCGGCCGTTAGCAATGAGCGAGCCACATGGCCAGCCTGGGCAAGACGTGACACCCCTGCTGTTAAGGCCTGATCGGTGGGAAAAATGTGGGCAACGAAATGAGAAAAATCATGGGATAATAAGCTGGGATGTGGCTACACAAGCTCGACAGTGTGGGCAGCGAAGCTAATGATGATGAATGCTACGCGAGGGCCAAATCGCAGGGGGGATTTTGAGCATGTGGAGTGCTTCGTCGCAGGCCCTCGAGGCGGCGGATGCGATGCTGCATCCCGACGACCAGGCTTCCCTTGGCGGACTCGTTGCGCCACGCGATCGACGACATGATCATCGGCCGTTAGCAATGAGGGAGCCACACGGCCAGCCTGGGCAAGGCCTGACACCCCTATTGCCAAGGCCTCATCGGTGGGAAAAACGTGGGCAACGAAATGAGAAAAATCGTGGGATAATGAGCTGGGATGTGGCTAGACGAACTCGACGGTGTGGGCGACGAAGCTAACGATGATGCATGCTACGCAAGGGCCAAATCGCTGGGGGGATTTTGAGCATGCGGAGATCTTCGTCGCAGGCCCTCGAGGCAGCGGATGCAGGGCTGGATCCCGACGCCAAGGCTTGCCTTGGCGGACTAGTTGCGCAGAGCGATTGACAACACGATCGTTGACCGTTAGCAATGAGCGAGCCACACGATCAGCATGGGAAAGGCGAGACACCCCTGCTGCCAAGGCCTCATTGGTGGGAAAAACATGGGCAACGAAATGAGAAAAATCGTGGGATAATGTGCTGGGATGTAGCTACATAAGCTCGACGATGTGGCCGGCGAAGCTAATGATGATGCATCCTACGCGAGGGCCAAATCGCTGAGGGGATTTATAGCTTGCGGAGTGCTTCTTCGCAGGCCCTCGAGGTAGCGGATGCGGGCTGGATCCCGACGCCCAGGCTTGCCTAAGCGGACTCGTTGCGCAGCACGATCGATGACACGATCGTCGGCCGTTAGCAATGTGCGAGCAACACGGCCAGCCTGGGCAAGGCGTGACACCCCTGCTGCCAAGAGCCCATCAATGGAAAAAACATGGGCAACGAAATGAGAGAAATTGTGGGATAGTAAGTTGGGATGTGGCTAGACAAACTTAACAGTGTGGGCGGTGAAGCTAACGATGATGCAAGCTACGCGAGGGCCAAATCACTAGAGGGATTTTGAGCATGAGGAGTGCTTCATCGCAGGCCCTCGAGGCGGCGGATGCGGGGCTGCATCCCGACGACCAGGCTTGCCTTGGCGGACTCGTTGCGCAGTGCGATCGACGACATGATCATCGGCCGTTAGCAATGAGGGAGCCACACGGCCAGCGAGGGCAAGGCCTGACACCCCTGCTGCCAAGGCCTCATCGGTGGGAAAAACGTGGGCAACGAAGTGAGGAACATCGTGGGATAATGAGCTGGGATGTGGCTAGAAGAACTCGACAGTGTGGGCGACGAAGCTAACGATGATGCATGCTACGCAAGGGCCAAATCGCTGGGGGGATTTTGAGCATGCAGAGAGCTTCGTCATAGGCCCTCAAGGCGGCGGATGCAGGGCTGGATCCCGACACCCAGGCTTGCCTTGGCGGACTCGTTGCGCAGCGCGATCGACGACACGATCGTTGGCCGTTAGCAATGAGCGAGCCACACGATCAGCATGGGAAAGGCGTGACACCCCTGCGGCCAAGGCGGAAAAACATGGGCAACGAAATGAGAAAAATCGTGGGATAATGAGCTGGGATGTGGCTACACAAGCTCGACGGTGTGGCCGACGAAGCAAATGATGATGCATTCTACGCGAGGGCCAAATCGCTGGGGGGATTTATAGCTTACGGAGTGCTTCTTCGCAGGCCCTCGAGGCAGCGGATGCGGGGCTGGATCCCGACACCCAGGCTTGCCTAAGCGGACTCATTGCGCAGCGCGATCGACGACACGATCGTCGGCCGTTAGCAATGTGCGAGCAACACGGCCAGCCTGGGCAAGGCGTGACACCCCTGCTGCCAAGGGCCCATCAGTGGAAAAAACATGGGCAACGAAATGAGAGAAATTATGGGATAGTAAGTTGGGATGTGGCTAGACAAACTTAACAGTGTGGGCAGCGAAGCTAACGATGATGCATGCTACGCGATGGCCAAATCGCTGGGGGGATTTTGAGCATGCGGAGTGCTTCGTCGTAGGCCCTCGAGGGGACGAATGCGGGGCTGCATCCCGACGACCAGGCTTGCCTTGGCGGACTCGTTGCGCAGCGCGATCGACGACATGATCATCGGCCGTTAGCAATGAGGGAGCCACACGGCCAGCCTGGGCAAGGCCTGACACCCCTGCTGCCAAGGCCTCATCGGTGGTAAAAACGTGGGCAACGAAATGAGAAAAATCATGGGATAATGAACTGGGATGTGGCTTGACAAGCTCGATGGTATGGGCGGCGAAGTTAATGATGATGCATGCTACGCGAGGTCCAAATTGCTAGGGGGATTTCGAGCATTCGGAGTGCTTCGTCGCAGCCCTTCGAGGCGGCGGATGCGGGGCCGGATCCCGACGCCCAGACTTGCCTTGGTGGACCAGTTGCGCGGCGCGATCGACGACATGATCGTCGACCGTTAGCAATGAGGGAGCCACACGGCCAACATGCGCAAGGCATGGGACCCCGGCTGCCAAGGCCTCATCGGTGGGAAAAATGTGCGCAACGACATGAGAAAAATCGTGGGATAATGAGCTGGGATGTGGCTAGATAAACTCGACGGTGTGGGCGATGAAGGTAACGATGATTCATGCTACGCGAGGGCCAAATCGCTGGGGCGATTTTCAGCATGCGAAGTGCTTCGTCGCAAGGCCTCGTGGCGATGGACGCGGGGCTGCATCGCGACGCCCAAGCTTGCCTAGGCAGACTCTTTGCGCAGTACGATCGACGACACGATCGTCGGTCGTTAGCAATGAGCGAACCATATGGCTAGCCTGGGCAAGGTGTGACACCCCTGCTGCTAAGGCCTCATCGGTGGGAAAAACATGGGCAACAAAATGAGAAAAATCGTGGGATAATGAGCTGGGATATGGCTACACAAGCTCGATGGTGTGGGCAGTGAAGCTAATGATGATGCATGCTACGCGAGGGCCAAATCACTTGGGGTATTTCGAGCATGCGGAGTGCTTCGTCGAAGGCCCTCGAGGCGGTGGATGCGAGGATTTGTCCCGACGCCCAAGCTTGCCTTTGCGGACTAGTTGCGCTGCGTGATTGACGACATGATCGTCGGCCGTTAGCAATGAGCGAGCCACACGGCCAGCCTGGGCAAGGTGTGACACCCCTGCTGCCAAGGCCTCATCGGTGGGAAAAACATTGGCAACGAAACGAGAGAAATTGTTAGATAATGAGCGAGGATGTGGCTAGAAAAACTCAACGGTGTGGGCGGCGAAGCTAATGATGATGCATGCTACGCGAGGGCCAAATCACTGGGAGGATTTAGAGCATGCAGATTGCTTCGTCGCAGGCCCCCGAGGCAGTGGATGCAGGGCTGGATCCCGACGCCTAGGCTTGCCTTGGTGGACCAGTTGCGCAGCGCGATCGACGACATGATCGTCGACCGTTAGCAATGAGCGAGCCATATGGCAAACCTGGGCAAAGCGTGACGCACCTGCATCCAAGGCCTCATCGATGGGAAAAACGTGGGCAACGAAATGAGACAAATCGTGGGCGGTGAAGCTAATGATGATGCATGCTATGCGAGGGCCAAATCGCTTGGGTGATTTTGAACATGCGGACTGCTTCGTTGCAGGCCCTCAAGGCTGCGGATGCGGGGCTGGATCCCGATGCCCAGGCTTGCCTAGGCGGACTCGTTGCGCAGCGCGATCGACGACACGATCGTAGGCCGTTAACAATGAGGGAGCCACACGGCCAGCCTGGGTAAGGCGTGACACCCCTGCTGCCAAGGCTTCATCGGTGGGAAAAACATGGGCAACAAAATGGGAAAAATAATGGGATAATAAGCTGGGAGGTGGCTAGACAAACTCGACGGTGTTGGCGGCAAAGCTAACGATGATGCATGCTACGCGAGAGCCAAATCGCTGGGGGGATTTTGAGCATGCGGAGTGCTTCATCGCAGGCCCTCGAGGCGGTGGATGCGGGGCTGGATCCCGACGCCCAGGCTTGCCTTGGCGGACTTGTTGCGCA
This sequence comes from Moringa oleifera, assembly GCA_021397835.1. Taxonomy (NCBI): domain Eukaryota; kingdom Viridiplantae; phylum Streptophyta; class Magnoliopsida; order Brassicales; family Moringaceae; genus Moringa; species Moringa oleifera. The sequence goes on along the minus strand of JAJFZO010000230.1, from coordinate 305,694 downwards.
GTGCGATCGACGACATGATCGTCGGCCATTAGCAATGAGTGGGCCACATGGCCAGCCTGGGCGAGGCGTGACACCCCTGCTGCCAAGGCCTCATCGGTGGGAAAAACGTGGGCAACGAAATGAGAAAAATCATGGGTTAATAAGCTGGGATGTGGCTACACAAGCTCGACGGTGTGGGCGGTGAAGCTAATGATGATGCATGCTACGCGAGGGCCAAATTGCTTGGGTGATTTTGAACATGCGGACTGCTTCGTTGCAGGCCCTCAAGGCTGCGGATGCGGGGCTGGATCCCGATGCCTAGGCTTGCCTAGGCGGACTCATTGCGCAGCGCGATCGACGACACGATCGTTGGCCGTTAGCAATGAGGGAGCCACACGGCCAGCCTGGGTAAGGCGTGACACCCCTGCTGCCAAGGCCTCATCGGTGGGAAAAACGTGGGCAACCAAATGAGAAAAATAATGGGATAATAAGCTGGGAGGTGGCTAGACAAACTTGACGGTGTTGGCGGCGAAGCTAACGATGATGCATGCTACGCGAGGGCCAAATCGTTGGGAGGATTTCCAGCATGCGGAGTGCTTCCTCGCAGGCCCTCGAGGCGGCGGATGCGGGGCTGGATCCCGACGCCCAGGCTTGCCTTGGCGGACCAGTTGCGCAGCACGATCGACGACATGATCGTCGACCGTTAGCAATGAGGGCGCCACACAGCCAGCATGTGCAAGGCGTGGGACCCTGGCTTCGAAGGCCTCATCGGTGGGAAAAACATGCGCAACGAAATGAATAAAATCGTGGGATAATGAGCTGGGATGTGGCTAGACAAGCTCGACGGTGTGGGCGGTGAAGCTTATGATGATGCATGCTACGCGAGGGCCAAATTGCTTGGGGGATTTTGAACATGCGGACTGATTCATTGCAAGCCCTCAAGGCTGCGGATGCGGGGCTGGATCCCGATGCCCAGGCTTGCCTTGGTGGACTCGTTGCGCAGCGCGATCGACGACATGATCGTCGGCCGTTAGCAATGAGCGAGCCACACGACCAGCCTGGGTAAGGCGTGACACCCCTGCTGCCAAGGCCTCATCGGTGGGAAAAATGTGGGCAACCAAATGAGAAAAATAATGGGATAATAAGCTGGGAGGTGGCTAGACAAACTCGACGGTGTTGGCGGCGAAGCTAACGATGATGCATGCTACGCGAGGGCCAAATCGCTGGGAGGATTTCCAGCATGTGGAGTGCTTCCTCGTAGGCCCTCGAGGCGGCGGATGTGGGGCTGGATCCCGACGCCTAGGCTTGCCTTGGCGGACCAGTGGCGCAGCGCGATCGATAACATGATCGTCGACCGTTAGCAATGAGGGCGCCACACAGCCAGCATGCGCAAGGCATGGGACCCCGGCTTCAAAGGCCTCATCGATGGGAAAAACATGCGCAACGAAATGAATAAAATCGTGGGATAATGAGCTGGGATGTGGCTAGACAAGCTCGACGGTGTGGGCGGTGAAGCTTATGATGATGCATGCTACGCGAGGGCCAAATCGCTTGGGGGATTTTGAACATGCGGACTGCTTCGTTGCAAGCCCTCAAGGCTGCGGATGCGGGGCTGGATCCCGATGCCCAGGCTTGCCTTGGCGGACTCGTTGCGCAGCGCGATCGACGACATGATTGTCGGCCGTTAGCAATGAGCGTGCCACACGGCCAGCCTGGGTAAGGCGTGACACCCCTGCTGCCAAGGCCTCATCGGTGGGAAAAATGTGGGCAACCAAATGAGAAAAATAATGGGATAATAAGCTGAGAGGTGGCTAGACAAACTCGACAGTGTTGGCGGCGAAGCTAACGATGATGCATGCTACGCGAGGGCCAAATCGCTGGGAGGATTTCCAGCATGCGGAGTGCTTCGTCGCAGGCCCTCGAGGCGACGGATGCGGGGCTGGATCCCGTCGCCCAGGCTTGCCTTGGCGGACCAGTTGCGTAGCGCGATCGACGACATGATCGTCGACCGTTAGCAATGAGGGCGCCACACAGCCAGCATGCGCAAGGTGTGGGACCCCGGCTTCGAAGGCCTCATCGGTGGGAAAAACATGCGCAACAAAATGAATAAAATCGTGGGATAATGAGCTGGGATGTGGCTAGACAAGCTCGACGGTGTGGGCGGTGAAGCTTATGATGATGCATGCTACGCGAGGGCCAAATCGCCTGGGTGATTTTGAACTTGCGGACTGCTTCATTGCAGGCCTTCAAGGCTGCGGATGCGGGGCTGGATCCCGATGCCCAGGCTTGCCTTGGCGGACTCGTTGCACAGCGCGATCGACGACATGATCGTCGGCCGTTAGCAATGAGGGAGCCACACGGCCAACCTGGGTAAGGCGTGACACCCCTGCTGCCAAGGCCTCATCAGTGGGAAAAACGTGGGCATTGAAATGAGAAAAATAGTGGGATAATAAGCTGGCATGTGGCCAGACAAACTCGTCGGTGTTGGCGACGAAGCTAACGATGATGCATGCTACGCGAGGGCCAAATCACTGGGAGAATTTCGAGAATGCGAAGTGCTTTGTCGCAGGCCCTCGAGGCGGCGGATGCGGGGCTGGATCCTGACGCCTAGGCTTGCCTTGGCGAACCAGTTGCGCAGCGCGATCGACGACACTATCGTCGGTCGTTAGCAATGAGCGAGCCATATGGCCTGCCTGGGCAAGGTGTGACGCATCTGCTGCCAAGGCCTCATCAATGCGAAAAACGTGGGCAACGAAATGAGAGAAATCGTGGTATAATGAGTTTGGATGTGGCTACATAAGCTCGACAGTGTAGGCAGCGAAGCTAATGATGATGCATCCTACGCAAGGGCCAAATCGTTGGGGGGATTTTGAACATGCGGAGTGCTTCGTCGCAGGCCCTCGAGGCGACGGATGCGGGGATGGATCCCGACGCTTAGGCTTGCCTAGGCAGACTCATTGCGCAACGCGATCGACGACACAATCGTTGGCCGTTAGCTATGAGGGAGCCACACGGCCAGCATGCGCAAAGTGTGGGACCCTTGCTGCCAAGGCCTCATCGGTGGGAAAAACGTGAGCAACGAAATGAGAAAAATCGTGGGATAATGAGCTGGGATGTGGCTAGACAAACTTGACGGTGTGGGCAGCGAAGATAACGATGATGCACGCTACGTGAGGGCCAAATCGCTGGGGCGATTTTGAGCATGCGAAGTGCTTCATCGCAAGCCCTTGTGGCGACGGATGCGGGGCTGCATCCCGATGCCCAAGCTTGCCTAGGCAGACTCATGGCGCAGCATGATCGATGACACGATCGTCGGTCATTAGCAATGAGCGAGCCATATGGCTAGCCTGGGCAAGGCGTGACACCCATTCTGCGAAGGCCTCATCGGTGGGAAAAACGTGGGTAACGAAATGAGAAAAATCATGGGATAATAAGCTGGGATGTGGCTAGACGAACTCGACGATGTGGGCGGCGAAGCTAACGATAATGCATGCTACGCGAGGGCCAAATCGCTAGGGGGATTTTGAACATGCGGAGTGCTTTGTCGCAGGCCCTCGCGGCGACGGAAGCGGGGCTGGATCCCGGCACCCAGGCTTGCCTTGGCAGACTCGTTGCGCAGCGCGATCGACGACACGATCGTCGGCTGTTGGCAATGAGCGAGCCACACGATCAGCCTGGGCAAGGCGTGACACCCCTGCTGCCAAGGCCTCATCGGTGGGAAAAAAGTGGGCAACGAAATGAAAGAAATCATGGGATAATGAGCTGGGATGTGGCTACACAAGCTCGACGGTGTGGGCGGCGAAGCTAATGATGATGCATGCTACGCGAGGGCCAAATCGCTGGGGGGATTTTGAGCATGCGGAGTGCTTTGTCGCAGGCCCTCGAGGCAGCGGATGCGGGGCTGGATCCCGACGCCCAGGCTTGCCTCGATGGACTCGTTGCGCAGCGCGATCAACGACACGATCGTCGGTAGTTAGCAATGAGGGGGCCACACGATTAGCCTGGGCAAGGCGTGACACCCTTGCTGCTAAGGCCTCATCGGTGGGAAAAACGTGGGCAAAGAAATGAAAAAAATCATGGGATAATGAGCTTGGATGTGGCTAGATGTACTTGATGGTGTGGGTGGCGAAGCGAACGATGATGCATGCTACGCGAGGGCCAAATCGCTGGGGGACTTTGAGCATGAGGAGTGCTTCGTCGCAGGCCCTCGAGGTGGCGGATGCGGGGATGGATCCCGACGCCCAGGCTTGCCTTGGCGGACTCATTGCGCAGCGCGATCGACGACACAATCGTCGGCTGTTAGCAATGAGCGAGCCACACGGCCAACCTGGGCAAGGCGTGACACCCCTGCTGCCAAGGCCCCATCGGTGAGAAAAACGTGGGCAACGAAAAGAGAAAAATTGTGGGATAATGAGATGGGATGTGGCTACACAAGCTCGACGGTGTGGGCGGTGAAGGTAACGATTAAGCATGCTACAAGAGGGCCAAATCGCTGGGGGGATTTTGAGCATGCGGACTGCTTTGTCGCAGGCCCTCGAGGCAGCGAATGCGGGGCTGGATCCCGACACCCAGGCTTGCCTAGACGGACTCGTTTCGCAGCACGATCGACGACACAATCGTCGGCCGTTAGCAATGAGCGAGCCACACGGCAAGCCTGGGCAAGGTGTGACACCCCTTCTGCCAAGGCCTCATCGGTGGCAAAAACGTGGCCAATGAAATGAGAGAAATTGTTGGATAATGAGCTGGGATGTGGCTAGACAAACTCGACGGTGTGGACAGCGAAGCTGACAATGATGCATGCTACGCGAGGGCCAAATCGCTGGGAGGATTTCGAGCATGCGGAGTGCTTCGTCGCAGGCCCTCGTGGCGGTGGATGCGGGGCTGCATCCTGACGCCCAGGCTTGCCTTGGTGGACTTGTTGTGTAGCACGATCGATGACACGATTGTCGGCTGTTAGCAATGAGTGAGCCATATGGCCATCCTGGGCAAGGCGTGACACACTTACTGCCAAGGCCTCATCGGTGGAAAAAACGTGGGCAACGAAATGTGAAAAATCGTGGGATAATGAGCCGTGATATAGCTACACAAGCTCGACGGTGTGGGCGACGTAGCTAATGATGATGCATGCTACGCGAAGGCCAAATCGCTGGGGGGATTTTGAACATGTGGAGTGCTTCGTCGCCGTCCCTCGAGGCAGCGGATGCGGGCTGGATCCCGATGACCAGGCTTGCCTAGGCGGACTCCTTGCGCAGTGCGATCGACGACACGATCGTCGGCCATTAGCAATGAGGGAGCCATACGGCCAGCCTAGGCAACGCGTGACACCCCTGCTTTCAAGGCCTCATCGATGGGACAAACATGGGCAACGAAATGAGAAAAATCGTGGGATAATGAGCTGGGATGTGGCTACACAAACTCGACGATGTTAGCGGCGAAGCTAACGATGATGCATGCTACGCGAGGGCCAAATCGCTGGGAGGATTTCGAGCATGCGGAGTGCTTCATCGCAGGCCCTCAAGGCGGTGGATGCGTAGCTTGATCCCGACGCCCAGGCTTGCCTTGGCGTACTAGTTGCGCAACGCCATCGACGACACTATCGTCGGCCGCTTGCGATGAGGAAGCCACACGGCCAGCCTGGGCAAGTCGTGAGAACCCTGCTGCCAAGGCCTCATCGGTGGGGAAAATGAGTGCAATGAAATGAGAAAAATCGTGGAATGATGAGCTGGGATGTGGCCAGACAAACTCGATGGTGTGGGCGGCGAAGCTAACGATGATGCATGCTACGCGAGGGCCAAATCGCTGGGGGGATTTTGAGCATGCGGAGTGCTTCGTCGAAGGCCCTCGAGGCGGTGGATGCGGGGCTGGATCTCGACGCCCAGGCTTGCCTTGCCAGACTTGTTGCGCAGCGCGATCGACGACACGATCGTTGGCCGTTAGCAATGAGCAAGCCATATGGCCAGCCTAGGCAAGGCGTGACGCACCTGCTGCCATGGCCTCATCGGTCCGAAAAACGTGGGCAACGAAATGAGACAAATCGTGGGATAATGAGCTGGGATGTGGCTACCCAAGCTCGACAGTGTAGGCAGCGAAGCTAATGATGATGCATGCTACGCGAGGGCCAAATCACTGGGGGGATTTTGAGCATGCGGAGTGCTTCATCGCAGGGCCTCGAGGCGGTGGATGCGGAGCTGGATCCCGACGCCCAGGCTTGCCTCGGCGGACTCGTTGCGCAGTGCGATCGTCGACATGATCGTCGGGCTTTAGCAATGAGCGAGCCACTTGGCCAGCCTGGGCAAGGCGTGACACCCCTGCTGCCAAAGCCTCATCGGTGGGAAAAACGTGGGCAACGAAATGAGAAAAATCATGGGATAATAAGCTGGGATGTGGCTACACAAGCTCGACGGTATAGGCGGTGAAGCTAATGATGATGCATTCTACGCGAGGGCCAAATCGCTTTGGGGATTTTGAACATGCGGACTGCTTCGTTGCAGGCCCTCAAGGCTGCGGATACGGGGCTGGATCCCGATGCCCAGGCTTGCCTAGGCGGACTCGTTGCGTAGCGCAATCGACAACACGATCGTCGGCTGTTAGCAATGAGGGAGCCACACGGCCAGCTTGGGTAAGGCGTGACACCCCTGCTGCCAAAGCCTCATCGGTGGGAAAAACGTGAGCAACGAAATGAGAAAAATAATGGGATAATAAGCTGGAAGGTGGCTAGACAAACTCGACGGCGTTGGCGGCGAAGCTAACGATGATGCATGCTATGCGAGGGCCAAATCGTTGGGAGGATTTCAAGCATGCGGAGTGCTTCATCGCAGGCCCTCGAGGCAGTGGATGTGGGGCTAGATCCCGACGTCCAGGCTTGCGTTGGCGGACCAGTTGCATAGCGCAATCGACGACATGATCGTCGACCATTAGCAATGAGGGAGCGACACGGCCAGCATGCACAAGGCGTGGGACCCCAGCTGCCAAGGCCTCATCGATGGAAAAAACGTGCTCAACGAAATGAAAAAAAATCGTGGGATAATAAGCTGGGATATGGCTAGAGAAACTCGACGGTGTGGGCGGTGAAGGCAACGATGATACATGATACGCGAGGGCCAAATCGCTGGGGCGATTTTGAGCATGCGAAGTGCTTCGTCGCAAGCCCTCGTGGCGACTGATGCGGGGCTGCATCCCAACGCCCAAGCTTGCCTCGGCAGACTCATTGCGCAGCATGATCGACGACACGATCGTCAGTCGTTAGCAATGAGCGAGCAATATGGCTAGCCTGGGCAAGGCATGACACCCCTGCTGCCAATACCTCATCGGTGGGAAAAACGTAGGCAACAAAATGAGAAAAATTGTGGGATAATGAGCTGGGATATGGCTACACAAGCTCGATGGTGTGGGCGGCGAAGCTAATGATGATGCATGCTACGCGAGGGCCAAATCGCTGGGGGGATTTCTAGCATGCGGAGTGCTTCGTCGAGGGCACTCGAGGCGGTGTTTGCGGGGCTGGATCCCGACGCCCAAGCTTGCCTTGGCGGACTCATTGCGCAGCGCCATCGACGACACGATCGTCGGCCGTTACCAATGAGCGAGCCATATGGCCAGCCTCGACAAGGCGTGACATACCTGCTGCCAAGGCCTCATCGATGCGAAAAACGTGGACAACAGAATGAGAAAAATCGTGTGATGATGAGCTGGGATGTGCTACACAAGCTCGACGATGTGGACAACGAAGCTAATGATGATGGATGCTATGCGAGGGCCAAATCGCTGGGGTGATTTTAAGCTTGCGGAGTGCTTCGTCGCAGGCAATCGAGGAGGCGGACGCGGAGCTGAGTCCCGACGCCCAGGCTTGCGTTGGCGGACTCATTGCGCAGCGCGATCGACGACACGATCGTCAGCCGTTCGCAATGAGCGAGCAACATGGCCCGCTTGGGCAAGTCGTGACACCCCTCATTCCAAGCCCTCATCGGATGGAAAAACGTGGGCAACGAAATGACAAAAATCGTGGGACAATGAGCTGGGATGTGGCTACACAAGCTCGACGGTACTGTTGGCGAAGCTAATGATGATGTAGACTACGCGAGGGCGAAATCGTCGGGGGGATTTTGAGCACGCGGAGTGCTTCGTCGCAGGACCTCGAAGCTGCGGATGCGAGGCTGGATCTCGACGCCAAGGCTTGCCAGGGTGGACTCGTTGCGCAGCGCGATCGACGACACGATCGTCGGCAGTTAGCAATGAGCGAGCCACATGGCCAGCCTGGGCAAGGCGTGACACCCCTGCTGCCAAGGCCTCATCGTTGGAAAAACGTGGGCAACGAAATGAGAGAAATTGTTGGATAATGAGCTGGGATATGGCTAGACAAACTAGAAGGTGTGGGCGACGAAGCTAACGATGATGCATGCTACGGGAGGGCCAAATCGTCGGGGGGATTTCGAGCATGCGGAGTGCTTCGTCGTAGGCCCTCGAACCTGCGGATGCGGGCTGGATCTCGACGCCCAGGCTTGCCAGGGTGGACTCGTTGAGCAGCGTGATCGACGACATGATCGTCGGCTGTTAGCAATGAGCGAGCCACATGGCCAGCCTGGGCAAGGCATGACACCCCTGTTGCCAAGGACTGATCGTTGGGAAAAACGTGGGCAACGAAATGAGAGAAATTGTTGGATAATGAGCTGGGATGTGGCTAGACAAACTCGACGGTGTGGGCGGCGAAGCTAACGATGATGCATGCTACGGGAGGGCCAAATCGTCGGGGGGATTTCGAGCATGCGGAGTGCTTCGTCGTAGGCCTTCGAACCTGCGGATGCGGGCTGGATCTCGACGCCCAGGCTTGCCAAGGTGGACTCGTTGAGCAGCGCGATCGATGACACTATCGTTGGCTATTAGCAATGAGCGAGCCACATGGCCAGCCTGGGCAAGGCGTGACACCCCTGCTACCATGGCCTGATCGTTGGGAAAAATGTGGGCAACGAAATAAGAGAAATTGTTGGATAATGAGCTGGGATGTGGCTAGACAAGCTCGACGGTGTGGGCGGCGAAGCTAACGATGATGCATGCTACGGGAGGGCCAAATCGTCGGGGGGATTTCGAGCATGCGGAGTGCTTCGTCGTAGGCCCTCGAACCTGTGGATGCGGGCTGGATCTCGACGCCCAGGCTTGCCTAGGTGGACTCGTTGTGCAGCGCGATCGATGACACGATCGTCGGCCATTAGCAATGAGTGAACCACATGGCCAACCTGGGCAAAGCGTGACACCCCTGCTGCCAACGCCTCATCGGTGGGAAACACGTGGCCAACAAAATGAGAGAAATTGTTGGATAATGAGCTAGGATGTGGCTAGACAAACTCGACGGTGTGGACGGCGAAGCTAACAATGATGCATGCTACGAGATGGCCAAATTGCTGGGAGGATTTCGAGCATGCGGAGTGCTTCGTCGCAGGCCCTCGTGGCGGTGGATGCGGGGCTGCATCTCGACGCCCAGGCTTACCTTGGCGGACTTGTTGTGTAGCACGATCGACGACACGATCGTCGGCCGTTAGCAATGAGTGAGCCATATGGCCAGCGTGGGCAAGGTGTGACACACCTACTGCCACGGCCTCATCGGTGGGAAAAACATGGGCAACGAAATGAGAAAAATCATGGGATAATGAGCTGTGATATAGCTACACAAGCTCGATGGTGTGGGCAACGTAGCTAATGATGATGCATGCTACAGGAAGGCCAAATCGCTGGGGGGATTTTGAACATGTGGAGTGCTTCGTCGCCGTCCCTCGAGGCGGCGGATGCGAACTGGATCCCGATGACCAGGCTTGCCTAGGCGGACTCCTTGCGCAGCGCGATCGACGACACGATCGTCGGCCATTAGCAATGAGGGAGCCACACGGCCAGCCTAGGCTAGGCGTGACACCCCTGCTTCCAAGGCCTCATCGATGGGAAAAACGTGGGAAACGAAATGAGAAAAATAGTGGGATAATGAGCTGGGATGTGGCTAGACAAACTCGACGATGTTAGCGACGAAGCTAACGACGATGCATGCTACGCGAGGGCCAATTCGCTGGGAGGATTTCGAGCATACGGAGTGCTTTGTCGCAGGCCCTCAAGGCGGTGGATGCGGAGCTTGATCCCGGCGCCAAGGCTTGCCCTTGCGTACTAGTTGCGTAACGCCATTGACGACACGATTGTCGGTCGTTTGCGATGAGGAAGCCACACAGCCAGCCTAGGCAAGTCGTGAGACGCCTGCTGCCAAGGCCTCATCAGTGGGAAAAATGAGTGCAACAAAATTAGAAAAATCGTGGGATAATGAGCTGGGATGTGGCTAGACAAACTCGACGGTGTGGGCGGCGAAGCTAACGATGATGCATGCTACGAGAGGGCCAAATTGCTGGGGGGATTTTGAGCATGCGGAGTCTTTCGTCGAAGGCCCTCGAGGCGGTGGATGCGGGGCTGAATCCCGACGCCCAGCCTTGCCTTGCCGGACTCGTTGCGCAGCGCGATCGACGACACAATCGTCGGTCGTGAGCAATGAGCGAGCCATATGGCCAGGCTGGGCAAGCCGTGACGCACCTGTTGCCAAGGCCTCATCGGTGCGAAAAACGTGGGCAACAAAATGAGACAAATCGTGGGATAATGAGCTGGGATGTGGCTACACCAGCTCGACAGTGTAGGCAGCGAAGCTAATGATGATGCATGCTACGCGAGGGCTAAATCGCTGGGGGGATTTTGAGCATGCGGAGTGCTTCGTCGCCGGCCCTCGAGGCGGTGGATGCGGGGCTGGATCTCGATCCCCAGGCTTGCCTTGTCGGACTCGTTGCGTAGCATGGTCGACGACACGATCGTCGACCGTTAGCAATGAGCGAGCCATATGGCCAGCCTGGGCAAGCCGTGACGCACCTGCTGCCAAGGCCTCATCGGTGCGAAAAACGATTGCAATGAAATGAGAAAAATCGTGGAATGATGAGCTGGGATGTGGCTAGACAAACTCGACGGTGTGGGCGGCGAAGCTAACGATGATGCATGCTATGCGAGGGCCAAATCGCTGGGGGGATTTTGAGCATGGGGAGTGCTTCGTCGCAGGCCATCGAGGCGGTGGATGCGGGGCTGGATCCCGACGCCCAGGCTTGCCTTACCGGACACGTTGCATAGCGCGATCGACGACACGATCGTCGGCCGTTAGCAATGAGCGAGCCATATTGCCAGCCTGGGTAAGCCGTGACGCACCTGCTGCCATCGGTGCGAAAAACGTGGACAACAGAATGAGAAAAATCGTGTGATAATGAGCTGGGATGTGCTACACAAGCTCGACGATGTGGACAACGAAGCTAATGATGATGGATGCTATGCGAGGGCCAAATCGCTGGTGTGATTTTAAGCTTGCGGAGTGCTTCGTCGCAGGCCATCGAGGAGGCGGACGCGGAGCTGAGTCCCGACGCCCAGGCTTGCGTTGGCGGACTCATTGCGCAGCGCCATCGATGACACGATCGTCGGCCATTAGCAATGAGGGAGCCATATGGCCAGCCTGGGCAAGGGGTGACACACCTGCTGCCAAGGCCTCATCAGTGCGAAAAACGTGGGCAACGAAATGAGAAAAATCGTGTGATAATGAGCTGGGATGTGCTACACAAGCTCGACGATGTGGGCAACGAAGCTAATGATGATGGATGCTACACGAGGGCCAAATCGCTGGGGCGATTTTGAGCATGCGAAGTGTTTCGTCGCAAGCCCTCGTTGCGATGGATGCGGGGCTGCATCCCGATGCCCAAGCTTGCCTCGACAGACTCATTGCGCAGCACGATCGACGACACGATCGTCAGTCGTTAGCAATGAGCGAGCAATGTGGCTAGCCTGGGCAAGGAGTGACACCCCTGCTGCCAAGGCCTCATCGATGCAAAAAACGTGGGCAATGAAATGAGAAAAATCATGTGATAATGAGCTGGGATGTGCTACACAAGCTCGACGATGTGGGCAACGAAGCTAATGATGATGGATGCTACGCGAGGGCCAAATCGCTGGGGTGATTTTGAGCTTGCGGAGTGCTTCGTCGTAGGCCATCGAGGCGGCGGACGCGGAGTTGGGTCCTGACACCCAGGCTTGCGTTGGTGGACTCGTTGCGCAGCGTGATCGACGACACGATCGTCGGCCGTTCGCAATGAGCGAGCAACATGGCCAGCTTGGGCAAGTCATGACAACCCTAATTCCAAGGCCTCATCGGATGGAAAAACGTGGGCAACGAAATGACAAAAATCGTGGGACAATGAGCTGGGATGTGGCTACACAAGCTCGACGGTATGGTTGGTGAAGATATGATGATGCAGACTACGCGAGGGCGAAATCGTCGGGGGGATTTTGAGCATGCGGAGAGCTTCGTCGCAGGCCCTTGAAGCTGCGGATGCGAGGCCGCATCTCGACACCAAGGCTTGCCAGGGTGGACTCGTTGCGCAGCGTGATCGATGACACGATCGTCGGCTGTTAGCAATGAGGTGGCCACACGATTAGCTTGGGCAAGGCGTGACACCCCTGCTGCCAAGGCCTCATCGGTGGGAAAAACGTGGGCAACAAAATCAGAGAAATTGTTGGATAATGAGCTGAGATATGGCTAGACGAACTCGACGGTGTGGGCGGCGAAGCGAACGATGATGCATGCTACCCGAAGGCCAAATCGTTGGAGGGATTTTGAGCATGAGGAGTGCTTCGTCGCAGGCCCTCGAGGTGGCGGATGCGGGGCTGGATTCTGACGTCCAGGCTTGCCTTGGCGGACTCGTTGCGCAGCGCGATCGACGACACGATCATCGGCCGTTAGCAATGAGCGAGCCACACGGCCAACCTGGGCAAGGCGTGACACCCCTGCTGCCACGGCCCCATCGGTGGAAAAAACGTGGGCAACAAAAAGAGAAAAATCATGGGATAATGAGTTGGGATATGGCTACATAAGCTCGACGGTGTGGGCGGTGAAGCTAATGATGAAGCATGCTACAAGAGGGCCAAATCACTAGGGGGATTTTGAGCATGCGGACTGCTTCATCGCAAGCTCTCGAGGCAGCGAATGCGGGGCTGGATCTCGACGCCCAGGCTTGCCTCGATGGACCCGTTTCGCAGCGCGATTGATGTCACGATCGTCGGTCGTTAGCAATGAGGGAGCCACACGGGCAGCCTAGGCAAGGCGTGACACCCCTACTTCCAAGGCCTCATCGGTGGGAAAAACGTGGGCCACGAAATGAGAAAAATTGTGGGATAATGAGCTAGGATGTGGCTAGACAAACTCGACGATGTTGGCGGCGAAGCTAACAATGATGTATGCTACACGAGGGCCAAATCGCTGGGAGGATTTCGAGGATGCAAAGTGCTTCGTCGCAGGCCCTCGAGGCGGTGGATGCGGGGCTGAATCCCGACGCCCAGGCTTGCCTTGGCATACTAGTTGCGCAACGCCATCGACGACACGATCATCGGCCGTTAGCGATGAGGGAGCCACACGGCCAGCCTGGGCAAGTCGTGAGACCCCTGCTGCCAAGGCCTCATCGATGGGAAAAATGAGTGCAATAACATGGCCAGCCTGGGCAAGGCATGACACCCCTAATTCCAAGTCCTCATTGGATGGAAAAACGTGGGCAACGAAATGACAAAAATCGTGGGACAATGATCTGGGATGTGGCTACACAAGCTCGACGGTGTGGTCGGCGAAGCTAATTATGATGCAAACTACGCGAGGGCCAAATCATTGGGGGGATTTTGAGCATGCATAGTGCTTCGTTGCAGGCCCTCAAGGCACCGGATGTGGGGCAAGATCCTAACGCTCAGGCTTGCCTTGGCGAACTCGTTGCGGAGCACGATCGACGACACGATTATCGGCCGTTAGCAATGAGCGAGCCACACGGTTAGCCTAGGCAGGGCTTGACACCCCTGCTGCCTAGGCCTCATCGGTGGGAAAAACGTGGGCAAAGGAATGAGAGAAATTGTTGGATAATGAGCTGAGATGTGGCTAGACAAACTTGACGGTGTGGGCGACGAAGCTAACGATGATGCATGCTATGGGAGGGCCAAATTGTTGGGGGGATTTCGAGCATGCGGAGTGCTTCGTCGCAGGCCCTCGAAGCTGCAGATGCGGGGCTGGATCTCGACGCCCAAGCTTGCCTAGGTGGACTCGTTGCGCAGCGCAATCGACGACACGATCGTCGGCCGTTAGCAATGAGCGAGCCACATGGCCAGCCTGGGCAAGGCGTGACACCCCTGCTGCCAAGGCCTCATCGGTGGAAAAAACGTTGGCAACGAAATGAGAGAAATTGTTGGATAATGAGCTGGGATGTGGCTTGATAAACTCGATGGTGTGGGCGGCGAAGCTAACGATGATGCATGCTACGGGAGGGCCAAATCGTCGGGGGGATTTTGAGCATGCGGAGTGCTTCATCGCAGGCCCTTGAAGCTGCGGATGTGGGCTGGATCTCGACGCCCAGGCTTGCCTAGTTGGACTCGTTGCGCAGCGCGATCGACGACACGATCGTCGATCATTAGCAATGAGCGAGCCACATGGCCAGCCTGGGCAAGGTGTGACACCCCTGCTGCCAAGGCCTCATCGGTGGAAAAAACATTGGCAACGAAATGAGAGAAATTGTTGGATAATGAGCTGGGATGTGGCTTGACAAACTCGACGGTGTGGGTGGCGAAGCTAACGATGATGCATGCTACGGGAGGGCCAAATCGTCGAGGGGATTTCGAGCATGCGGAGTGCTTCGTCGCAGGCCCTTGAAGCTGCGGATGTGGGCTGGATCTCGACGCCCAGGCTTGCCTAGTTGGACTCGTTGCGCAGCGCGATCGACGACACGATCGTCGACCATTAGCAATGAGCGAGCCACATGGCCAGCCTGGGCAAGGCGTGACACCCTTGCTGCCAAGGCCTCATCGGTGGGAAAAACGTGGGCAACGAAATGAGAGAAATCGTGGGATAATGAGCTGGGATGTGGCTACACAAGCTCGGCGGTGTGCGCAGCGAAGCTAACGATGATGCATGCTACGCGAGGGCCAAATCGCTGGGGGGATTTTGAGCATGCGGAGTGCTTCGTCGCAGGCCCTCTAGGCAGCGGATGCGGGGCTGGATCCCGACACCAAGGTTTGCCTTGGTGGACTCGTTGCGCAGCGTGATCGAGGACACGATCGTCGACTGTTAGCAATGAGCGAGCCACACGGCTGGTCTGGGCAAGGTGTGACACCCCTGCTGCCAAGGTCTCATCGGTGGGAAAAACGTGGGCACCGAAATGAGAAAAGTTGTGAGATAATGAGCTGGGATGTGGCTACACAAGCTCGACGGTATAGGCTGCGAAGCTAATGATGATGCATGCTACGCAGGGGCTAAATCACTGGGGGTATTTTTAGCATGCGGAGTGCTTCATTGCAGGCCCTCGAGGTGGCGGATGCGGGGCTAGATCCCTCCGCCCAGGCTTGCCTAGGCGGACTCGTTGCGCAGCGCGATCGATGACACGATTGTCGACCGATAGCAATGAGGGAGCCACACGGCCAGCCTGGGTAAGGCGTGACACCCCTGCTGCCAAGGCCTCATCGGTGGGAAAAATGTGGGCAACGAAATGAGAGAAATTGTGGGATAATGAGCTGGCATGTGGCTAGACAAACTCAATGGTGTGGGCGGCGAAGCTAACGATGATGCATGCTATGCGAGGGCCAAATCGCTGGGGGGATTTTGAGTATGCGGAGTGCTTTGTCGCAGGCCCTTGAGGCGGCA
>JAJFZO010000230.1:277500-280000 GCA_021397835.1 Moringa oleifera | reverse complement strand
GACTGCCCAGCGTGCGAGCCAGGGGTGTCACGTCGCACGGACCCTGGGCATGGGTGGCATGCCCAGGCAGCCCCCAGCAGGCACGGCATGGGCTGCTCGCCAAGGGTGCGGCAGCGGTGGGCGCGTCATCCAGGCAGCGGGCGCCCATCGCGAGCCAGCCCCCTAGTCCCTGCCCCTCGACTGACTACCCAGCGTGCGAGCCAGGGGTGCCACAGCAGTCGCCAGCAGACACGGCGCCAGCCTTGCCAGGGGCGCCCCACGCGAGCCAGCCGCGAGCACGCTGTGAGGCTCAGCACATGCTGTGGGCATTGATTTCATGGGCAAGCTGGCCTTGGGCATGGCCCCTGGCTCTGGTGGACCCTGAGGGCTTCCATGGGTGGCTGGAGGTGCGCTGGACAGGGCAGCAAGCATGCACCATGGACCAGGCAGAGGCACAGCTGCCCCAACCTGCTGGCCGCAATGCCCAGTTGCGAAATTGTTGTGAATTGACCATCTTTTCATCATGGAATTGGTCCCAAAATTACTCAAATAATTCGCGTAATTCATGAGGAGTGTGCCCTGAAGTTTAGGATTATTTCAACTCACGGGCTATTTTTGATGATTTTTTCAATTTTCGGCTGTAGAAAATTCATTAAAAAAAATTTAGTTCCCAGAAAATTCTGAAAATTTTTCTAGTGGTACATATGATTATTCTCCATTTATGTACAAAATTTCAGCTCAAAAATCTAAGTAAATAATTTTTTAGACCCATTATGACGGCTCAAACATATTGATGTTTCCTCCTTTCGGGAGTGAAATTTCATTTAAGACTCTTTAGGGGGGAGGTGGTCACCAAGCTTGCTGGGTGCCAACAGGCCATGCGTGCCTCCCCCCCTGCCCATCCCACGTGGGCAAGCAATGGGCTTGGGCAACCTAGCTCGCATGGCATTGGCGGGGCGGCTTGCTGCCTTGCCCATCCAACCGGTGGTGTGTGGCTGTGGCGACCACCACTGTCGGCAGGCAAGCGGCCGGCGACATCGACCGAAGAGTGTGGGATGCCCGATCAGTAGCCAATGAAGTGAGAAAAATGTGGGAAACGAAATCCGCTAAATTGTGGGAAACGAAATAAGAAAAATCGTGGGACAATGAGCTGGGATTTGGCTACACAAGCTCGACGGTGTGGGCGACGAAGCTAACGATGATGCATGCTACGCGAGGGCCAAATCGCTGGGGGGATTGCAAGCATGCAGAGTGCTTCGTCGCAGGCCCTCGAGGCGGCAGATGCGGGGGTGCATCCCGACGACCAGGCTTGCCTAGGAGGATTCGTTGCGCAGCGCCATCGATGACACGATCGTCGGCCGTTAGCAATGAGCGAGCCACACGGCCAGGCTGGGCAAGGCATGACACCCCTGCTGCCAAGGCCTCATCAGTAGGAAAAACGTGGGCAACGAAATAGGAAAAATCGTGGGATAATGAGCAAGGATGTGGCTACACAAGCTCGACGGTGTGGGCGGCGAAGCTAATGATGGTGCATGCTACGCGAGGGCCAAATCGCTGGGGGTATTTTGAGCATGCAGAGTGCTTTGTCACAGGCCTTGGAGGCGACGGATGCGGGGCTGGATCCTGACGCCCAGGCTTACCTAGGCGGATTCGTTGCGAGGCGCGATTGATGACACGATCGTCGGCCGTTAGCAATGAGCAAGCCACACGGCCAGGCTGGGCAAGGCGTGACACCCCTGCTGCCAAGGCCTCATCGGTAGGAAAAATGTGGGCAACAAAATAGGAAAAATCGTGGGATAATGAGCAAGGATGTGGCTACACAAGCTCGACAGTGTGGGCGGCGAAGCTAACGATGATGCATGCTACGCGAGGGCCAAATTGTTAGGGGGAATTTCGAGCATGTGGAGTGCTTCGTCATAGGCCCTCAAGGCGACGAACGTGGGGTTGGATCCCGATGCTCAGGCTTGCCTAGGCGAACTTGTTGCGTAGCGCGATCGACGACATGATTGTCGGCCATTAGCAATGAGTGAGCCACACGGCCAACCTGGGCACTCCTGCTGCCAAGGCCTCATCGGTGGGAAAAATGTGGGCAACAAAATGAGAAGAATCATGGGATAATGAGCTGGGATGTGGCTATATAAGCTCGACGGTGTGGGCGGCGAAGCTAACGATGATGCATGCTACGCAAGGGCCAAATCGTTAGGGGGAATTTCAAGCATGCGGAGTGCTTCGTCGTAGGCCCTCGAGGCGGCGGATGTGGGGTTGGATCCCAACGCTCAGGCTTGCCTAGGCGGACTCGTTGCACTGCGCGATCGATGACACGATCGTCGACCGTTAGCAACGAGTGAGCCACACGGCCAACCTGGGCACCCCTGCTGCCAAGGCCTCATCGGTGGAAAAAACGTGGGCAACGAAGCGAGAATAATCGTGGGATAATGAGCTTGGATGTGGCTAGACAAGCTCGATGGTGTGGGCGGCGAAGCTAATGATGATGCATGCTATGTGAGGGCCAAATTGTTGG
>JAJFZO010000230.1:267500-272500 GCA_021397835.1 Moringa oleifera | reverse complement strand
CGACCGTTAGAAATGAGCGAGCCACACGGCCAGCCTGGGCAAGGCGTGACACCCCTACTACCAAGTCCTCATTGGTGGGAAAAACGTGGGCAACAAAATGAGAAAAATCGTGAGAAACTAAGCTGGGATGTGGCTACACAAGCTTGACGGTGTGGGCGGCGAAGCTAACGATGATGCATGCTACGCGAGGGCTAAATCATTGGGGAGAATTTCGAGCATGCGGAGTGCTTCGTTGCAGGCTCTCGAGGCGACGGACGTGGGGTTGGATCCCGACGCTCAGGCTTGCCTAGATGGACTCGTTGCGCAGCGCGATCGACAACACGATCGTCGGCCGTTAGCAACGTGCGAGCCACACGGCTAGCCTGGGCACCCCTACTACCAAGGCCTCGTCGATGGGAAAAATGTGGGCAACGAAGTGAGAATAATCGTGGGATAATGAGCTGGGATATGGCTAGACAAGCTCGATGGTGTGGGCAGCGAAGCTAACGATGATGCATGTTATGTAAGGGCCAAATCGTTAGGGGGATTTCCGGCATGCGGAGTGCTTCGTAGCAGGCCCTCAAGGTGGCAGACACGGGGTTGGATCTCGACACTCAGGCTTGCCTAGAAGCGAACTTGTTGCGCAGCGTGATCGACGACACGATCGTCGATCGTTAGCAATGAGCAAGCCACACGGCCAGCCTGGGCACGTTGTGACACCCCTGCTGCCAAGGCCTCATCGGTGGTCCCTTGCCATTTAAGAATCGTCCCTTGCTATTGAAACAATTTCGCGCTTAGCGACTTGGGTGCGACGGCACACGATGACCTGCATGATCGATGGGCCTTTCGCTCGTCGGCTTGCAGCTCGTTTGGTGCTGTTGTTGCCCATTTGTACGTGCGGCGTGTGAGTGGTGATCTAGTCGTGTGCGTTGGCAAGCTCCATGCTCTCGCATCGAACTGTCGACTAGCACGTCGCTTCAAGCTCGACCCTGAGCCATACGTTGGCGTTTCGTGGGTGACATCAGGACCCTATGTCGCGTGCCTTCACAAATGGAATTTGATGATTCGAGTCGGTTGTCTTTGCACCATGTCCCTCGTGGGCATGGGTGGAAACCTAAGCCGGGCCTCGTGCTCCAAGCGCGGCTTGCTTTGGCATGCGGCTGCTTTGGCACACGAGAGATCAATTGTCCCCTTGGATGTAAAAAGTATTGCGATAGGAGTGGCCTCAGCCTCTACCTGTCCAAGCGAAAGCATTTGTCCCACGTCCCATCGATTTTGAATGACGACTGCGACAGCTTTGGCCTTAGTGAGCCTTGCGGCACGCTTCAGTCTTAGTTGGCACGGTGTCTCGAAGGATGCTACCTGGTTGATCCTGCCAGTAGTCATATGCTTGTCTCAAAGATTAAGCCATGCATGTGTAAGTATGAACTAATTCAAACTGTGAAACTGTGAATGGCTCATTAAATCAGTTATAGTTTGTTTGATGGTACCTACTACTCGGATAACCATAGTAATTCTAGAGCTAATACGTGCAACAAACCCCGACTTTTGGAAGGGGTGCATTTATTAGATAAAAGGTCGACGCGAGCTTCACCCATTGCTCTGATGATTCATGATAACTCGACGGATCGCAAGGCCATCGTGCCGGCGACGCATCATTCAAATTTCTACCCTATCAACTTTCGATGGTAGGATAGTTGCCTACTATGGCGGTGACGGGTGACAGAGAATTAGGGTTCGATTTCGGAGAGGGAGCCTGAGAAACGACTACCACATCCAAGGAAGGCAGCAGGCGCGCAAATTGGCCAATCCTGACATGGGGAGATAGTGACAATAAATAACAATACCGAGCTCTTCGAGTCTGGTAATTGGAATGAGCACAATCTAAATCCCTTAACAAGGATCCATTGGAGGGCAAGTCTAGTGCCAGTAGCCGCGGTAATTCCAGCTTCAATAGCGTATATTTAAGTTGTTGCAGTTAAAAAGCTCATAGTTGGACCTTGGGATGGGTCGGCCGGTCCGCCTACGGTGTGCACTGGTTGGCTCGTCCCTACTGCCGACGATGCGCTCCTGGCCTTAATTGGCCAGGTCGTGCCTTCAGCACTGTTACTTTGAAGAAATTAGAGTGCTCAAAGCAAGCCCACGGTCTGAATACATTAGTATGGGATAACATCATTAGATTTCGATCCTATTCTGTAGGCCTTCGGGATCGGAGTAATGATTAACAGGGACAGTCAGAGGCATTCGTATTTCATAGTCAGAGGTGAAATTCTTGGATTTATGAAAGACGAACAACTACGAAAGCTGTTGGTTGTCGAGACCAACAAGTTAAATTCCTAAATTCTTGCTCAAAATATTAAACTTGTAGTATAGATGAGCAAGGTCGTTTCCACAAGGATTGGTTAGATTTATTTTTAAGCAAAATAAAATAAAAGAAAAAGGGGTTTGAGAAGTAAAAAATAGATCAAATAAGAAAGAAAAAATTAATGTAATAAAGTATCCAGTCAAAGGTATAATTTCAGGTTTGATTTAAGAATTGATCATTGATGCAAAGATAAAAATCTTTTAATCTTCACTGAATTAGTTATGGTTGTTGGTACCACCTAACAACCTGTTTTTCCTTACTTCTTTGATAACCAGGATACGATCTCTAATTATTTCTCTTATCAATAAATAACCCTAGATACGATCTTAGGATTTAATTTACCAATAGCATTAAGAATTAGAAAAATTACCAATTCTAGCCAATAAACACATATGTAGGTTTATTTAAACTAGATTATTTATCTTCATAATATAAATTGAAAACCTCTTTTGTAATCAACTATGTTATTTACTACTTATATTAGAACACTTAAACAATTACGGATTTAAAGTTCTAAATAGTAACCTATTATTTTGATGATTAAACAAAGGGCCTTTTTTGTTGCAATCAACCAAGATAATATTTTCAATAAGCACAGAAGATAAATAAACAATGAAGAAATAAAAAAACAAATAAAATCAGTTAGATCTCACAATTCTGAAGAATCAAACCCTTGATTATCCTTTGACTAGAAGAGATGTTTAGCAATCCATGAAAAGAAAAAGACCTACGAAAAGAAGAAAGTAAAAAAATAAACTCTGGATGTTCCTTTGAAGGAACTACCTCCCCTTTATATAATAATCCTTAAACATAATAACCTATTTTAACTAGGACTCTTAAAGATAAAGATAAAGATAAAATTCTACAATTGCTTTTTAAATAAAAGATAAAGTCTTCGTTCGGTGAAATTCCAATGTTATTGGGAGTCTCAGCGCCTTATCCAAAGACATCTTCTAGTTCATCTACATCTCTTAGGAATCCAACTTTATATCTTCAAATAATGAATTTGAGTCCATCTTAGTTGATTTCCTCAATCCACCCTATTAAATATAAAACATAGTCAAAATCCAAGATTTAATCATTTATAACCAATAAAATACGAGAAAATATAATAATATATATGATTATTCTGCATTCTATCAAAAGCATTTGCCAAAGATGTTTTCATTAATCAAGAACCAAAGTTGGGGGCTCGAAGATGATCAGATACCGTCCTAGTCTCAACCATAAACAATGTCGACCAGGGATCAACGGATGTTTCTTTTAGGACTCCGCTGGCACCTTATGAGAAATCAAAGTCTTTGGGTTCCGGGGGGAGTATGGTCGCAAGGCTGAAACTTAAAGGAATTGACGGAAGGGCACCACCAGGAGTGGAGCCTGCGGCTTAATTTCACTCAACACGGGGAGACTTACCAGGTCCAAACATAGTAAGGATTGATAGACTGAGAGCTCTTTCTTGATTCTATAGGTGGTGGTGCATGGTCGTTCTTAGTTGGTGGAGTGATTTGTCTGGTTAAGTCCGTTAACGAACGAGACCTCAGCCTACTAACTAGCTACGTTGAAGTGACCCTCCACGGCCGGCTTCTTAGAGGGACTATGGCCGCTTAGGCCAAGGAAGTTTGCGGCAATAACAGGTTTGTGATGCCCTTAGATGTTCTGGGCTGCATGCGCGCTACACTGATGTATTCAACGAGTTTATAGCCTTGGCCGACAAGCCCAGGAAATCTTTGAAATTTCATCGTGATAGGGATAGATCATTGCAATTGTTGGTCGTCAACGACGAATTCCTACTAACCGCGAGTCATCAGCTCGTCTTAACTACGTCCCTGCCTTTTGTACACACCGCCCGTCGCTCCTATCGATTGAATGGTCCGGTGAAGTGTTTGGATCGCGGCGACGTGGGCGGTTTACTGCTCGCAACGTCGCAAGAAGTCCACTGAACCTTATCATTTAGAGGAAGGAGAAGTTGTAACAAGGTTTCCGCAGGTGAACCTGCAGAAGGATCATTGTCGAAAACTCACTCAGTGAAATGACCCGCGTACATGTTGTAAACACACTGGTGGGGCGGAAGGCTCTCGAGCCCCTCGTCCCGCATCGCGCAGCAAGGGTGCGCGGGCTCGCGCCCAAGTCCTTCGTCGCGCGTAAAAACAAAACCCATAGCGCGGGATGCGCCAAGGAACTCGAATGAAAAAGCACGCCCCAGTCGCCCCGATCTTGGTGCGCTGCTGGCGGTCGTGTCGTCCCTAAACGATGTCTAAACTGACTCTCGGCAACGGATATCTCGGCTCTCACATCGATGAAAAACGTAGCAAAATGCGATACTTGGTGTGAATTACAGAATCTCGTGAACCATCGAGTCTTTGAATGCAAGTTACGCCCGAAGCCATTAGGCCGAGGGCACGTCTGCCTGGCTGTCAAGCACCGTCGCCCCCGACCCCCCCGCATCCCTTCGGGGAGGGGAAGGACCATCGCGGGGTGGATGTTGGCCTCCCGTGCGCCTCTGGCTTGCGGTTGGCCTAAAAAAGAGTCTCGAGCGACGCCGCGTCACAGCTTGGCGGTGGTATAGAAAGCCTTGTGCGTCGCTCACTTGCGGCTCACGAACCCAATGATCGATCGATCAAGATACGACCCCAGGTTAGGCGGGACCACCCGCTGA
>JAJFZO010000230.1:257500-262500 GCA_021397835.1 Moringa oleifera | reverse complement strand
AGCTGTGTCGCACGGACCCTGGGCATGGGAGGCAAGCCCAGGAGGACCCCAGCAGCAACGGCATGGGCCAAGTGCCAAGAGTGCGGTAGAGGTGGGCGCGCCAGCCAGGCCACAAGCGCTCATCGCGATCCAGCCCCCTCGTCCCAGTCCCTCGACTAAGTGGCCAGCGAGTGAGCCAGGGGGGTCATGTCGCACGGACCCTGGGCACGAGTGGCATGCCCAGGCAGCACCCTGTAGGCAAGGCATGGGCTGCTCGCCCAGCGTGCGGCAGCGGTGGGCGCGCCAGCAAGGTCGTGGGCGCCCATCGAGAGCCAGCCCCCACGTCCCTGTCCCTCGACGTAGTGCCCAGTGAGCGTGCCAGGGGGAACGTGTCGCACGGACCCTGGGCATGGATGGCATGCCCAGGCAGCCTCCAACAGGCATGACACAGGCCAAGTGCCCAGCGTGTCGCGGTGATGGGCGCGCCAGCTAGGCCACAGGCACCTATCGCGAGCCAGCCACCTCGTCCCTGTCCCTCGACTAAGTGCCCAGCGAGCGAGCCAGGGGAGCCATGTCACACGGACCTTGGGCATGGGAGGCAAGCCCAGGAGGCCCCCAGCAGTAACGGCAAGTGCCTAGAGTCCGACAGAGGTGGGTGTGCCAGCCATGCAACAGGCGCCTATTGCGAGCCAGCCTTCTTGTCTTTGTCCCTCGACTAAGTGGCCAACGAGCGAGCCAGGGGGGCCGTGTCGCACGGACCCTGGGCAGGGGTTGCATGCCCAGGAAGCCCCCAGCAGGCACGGCATGGGCTGCTCGCCCAGCGTACGGCAGCGGTGTGAGCGCCAGCCAGGCCGCGGGTGCCAAACCCGAGCCAGCCCCCATGTCCCTGTCCCTCGACGTAGTGCCTAGCGAGCGAGCTAGGGGAGCCGCGTCGCACGGACCCTGGGCACGGGTGGCACGCCTAGGCAGCCCCCAGCAGGCACGGTCTGGGCCTCTCGCCTAGCGTGCGACAGTGGTGGGTTCGCCAGCCAGGCCGTGGGCGCCAGTCACGAGCCAGCCCCCACGTCCCTGTCCCTCGACTAAGTGGCCAGCGAGCAAGCCAGGGGGGCCGTGTCGCACGGACCCTGGTTAGGGGTTTCATGCCCAGGCAGCATCCAGCAGGCATGGCATGGGCTGCTCGCCCAACGTGCGGTAGAGGTGGGCGCGCCAGGCAGGCCGCGGGCACCCATCGCTAGCCAGCCCCCACGTCCCTGTCCCTCGACGTAGTGCTCAGCGTGCAAGCCAGGGGTTCCGCATCGCACGGACCCTGGGCACGGGTGGCATGCCCAGCCAGCCCCCAGTAGGCAGGGCATGGGCTGCTCGCCCAGCGTGGGGCAGCGGTGGGCGCGCCAGCCAGGCCGCGGCTGCCTAATAGTGAGCCAGCCCCCTTGTCCCTGCCCCTCGACTGACTGGCCAGTGTGTGAGCAAGGATGCCACATTGCAAGGACCCTGTGCACAGGTGGCACGCCCAGGCAGCCCCCAGAAGGCACGGCATGGGCTACTCGCCCAGCATGCTGCATCGACGAACGTGCCAGCCAGGCCACGGGCGCCCATCGCGAGCCTGCCCCGTCTTCCTTACCCCTCGACTGACAGCCCAGTGTGCAAGCCAGGGGTGCCGCGTCGCACTGACCCTGGGCACACGTGGCACGCCCAGGCAGCCCCCAGCAGGCACGACATGGGATGCTCACCCATCGTGCGGCAGCGGTGGGCATGCCAGCCAGGCCGCAGGTACCCATCGTGAGCCAGCCCCCTCGTCCCTGCCCCTCGACTTACTGCCCAGCGTACGAGCCAGGGTTGCCACATCGTACGGACCCTGGGCACTGGAGGCATGCCCCGGCATGCCCCAGCAGGCACGGCATGGGCCAAGTGCCCAGAGTGCGGTAGAGGTGGGCACGCCAGCCAGGCTGAGGGTGCCAATAGCGAGGTAGCCCCCTCATCCCTACCCCTCGACTGACTGCCCAGCGTGCGAGCCAGGGGTACCACGTCGCACGGACCCTGGGCACGGGTGGCATGCCCAGCAAGCCCCCTACGGGCATGGCATGGGCTGCTCGTCCATCATGCGACAGTGGCTGGCGCGCCAGCCAGGCCAAGGGCGATAATAGCGAGTAAGCCCCCTCTTCCCTGCCCCTCGACTGACTACCCAGCGTGCAAGCGAGGGGTGCCGCGTCGCACGGACCCTGGGCACGGGTGGCACGCCCAGGCAGCCCCCAGTAGGCACGGCATGGGCTGCTCGCCCAGCGTGCGGCAGCGGTGGGTGCGCCAGAGAGGCCGCGAGCGCCAATAGCGAGCCAGCCCCCTCGTCACTGCCTCTCGACTGACTGCCCAGCGCCCGAGCCAGGGGTGCGGCTGCGGTGGGCACGCAAGCCATGCCGCGGGCACCCATAGCAAGCCAGCCCGTCCCTATCCCTAGACTAAGTGCCCAGCGTGTGAGCCAGGGGTGCGGCGTCGCACGGACCCTGGCCACAGGTGGCATGCCCAGGCAGCCCCTAGCAGGCACGGCATGGGCTGCACGGGCGCCCATCGCGAGCCAGCCCTCTCGTCCCTGTCCCTCGTCTAAGTGCCCAGCGAGTGAGCCTGGGGAGCCGCGTCGCACAGACCCTTGGCAAGGGAGGTATTCCTCGGCATCCCCCAGAAGGCATGGCATGGGCCAACTGCCCAGCGTGCGGTAGAGGTGGGCGCGCCAGCCTGGCTACGGGCGCCCATCGCGAGCCAGCCCTCTCGTCCTTGTCCCTCGACTAAGTTCCCAGCGAGCGAGCTATGGGCGCCGCATCGCACGGACTTTAGGCACTGTTTGCACTCCCAGCCTACCCCCAGCAGGCACGGCATGGGCTACTCGCCCAGCGTGCTGCAGCGGTGGGCGTGCCAGCCAAGCCGCGGGTGCCCATCGTGAGCCAGCCCCCACGTCCCTGCCCCTCGACTTACTGCCCAGCGTGCGAGCCAGGGGTGCCTCATCGCACGGACCCTGGGCATGGGTGGCATGCCCAGGCAGCCCCCAGTAGGCATGGCCTAGGCTGCTCGCCCAGCGTGTGGCAGCGGTGGACGCGCCAGCTAGGCCACGGGCGCCCATCGCGAGCCAGCCCCTTCGGCCCTGTCCCTCGACTGACCGACCAATGTGTAAGCCAAGGGTACCACATTGCACGGACCCTGGGCACGGGTGGCACGCCCAAGCAGCCCCCAGCAAGCACGACATGGGCTGCTCGCCCAGCGTGCGACAGCGGTCGGCGCACCAGCCAGGCCACGGGCGCCCATCGCGAGCCAGCCCCCTCGTCCCTGCCCCTCGACTGACAGCCTATTGTGTGTGCCAGGGGTGCCACAGCAGTCGCCAGCAGGCACGGCGCCAGCCTTGCTAGGGGCGCCCCACGCGAGCCAGCCTCGAGCACGCTGTGAGGCTCAGCACATGCTGTGGGCGTTGATTTCATGGGCAAGCTGGCCTTGGCTGTGGCCCTTGGCTCTGGTGGACCCTGAGGGCTGCCATGGGGTGGCTGGAGGTGCGCTGGACCGGGCAGCCAGCAAACACCATGGGCTAGGCAGAGGCACAGCTGCCCCAGACTGCTGGTCGCAATGCCTAGTTGCGAAATTGTTGTGAATTGACCATCTTTTCATCACGGAATTGGTCCTGAAATGACTTAAATAATTCGTGTAATTCATGAGGAGTCTGCCCCTGAAGTTTGGGATCATTTCGACTCACAGGCTATTTTTGATTATTTTTTCAATTTTCGGCTGTACAAAATTCATTAAAAAAAATTAGTGCCCAAAAAATTCTGAAATTTTTTCTGGTGGTAGATATGATTATTCTCCATTTATATGCAAAATTTCAGCTCAAAATTGCAAGTAAATAATTTTTTAGACCCATTATGACGGCTCAGACATATTGATGTTTCCTCCTGCTGGGAGTGAAATTTCATTTAAGACTCTTTAGGGGGGAGGTGGTCACCAAGCTTGCTGGGTGCCAACAGGCCATGCGTGCCTCCCCCCCTGCCCATCCCACGTGGGCAGGCGCTGGGCTTGGGCAACCCAGCGCGCATGGCATGGGCAGGGCGGCTTGCTGCCTTGCCCATCCAGCCGGTGGTGCGTGGCTGTGGCGGCCACCACCGTCGGCAGGCAGGCGGCCGGCGACGTCGGCCGAAGAGTGTGGGATGCCCGATCAGTAGCCAATGGAGTGGGGAAAATGTGGGAAACGAAATCCACTAAATTGTGGGCAACGAAATGAGAAAAATCGTGGGATAATGAGCTGGGATGTGGCTACACAAGCTCGACTGCGTGGGCGGCGAAGCTAACGATGATGCATGCTAACATGAGGGCCAACTCGTTGGGAGGGATTTCGAGCATGCATAGAGTCGTTGCAGGCTCTCAAGGAGGCGGACGTGGGGTTGGATCCCGACGCTCAGGCTTGCCTAGGCGGACTCGTTGCGCAGCGCGATCGACGACATGATCGTCGGCCATTGGCAACGAGCGAGCCACACGGCCAGCCTGGGCAGCCCTGCTGCCAAGGCCTTATCGGTGGGAAAAATGTGGGCAACGAAGCAAGAATAATCATGGGATAATGAGCTGGGATGTGGCTAGACAAGCTCGATGGTGTGGGCGGCGAAGCTAATGATGATGCATGCTACGTGAGGGCCAAATCGTTGGGGGGATTTCGAGTATGCGGAGTGCTTCGTCACAGACCCTCGAGGCGGTGGACGTGGGGTTGGATCTCGACGCTCAGGCTTGCCTAGAAGCAGACTTGTTACGCAGCGCGATCGACAACACGATCGTTGGCCGTTAGCAACGAGCAAGCCACACGGCCAGCCTGGGCACGTTGTGACACCCCTGCTGCCAAGGCCTCATCGGTGGTCCCTTGCCATTGAAGAATCATCCCTTACTATTGAAACAATTTCGCGCTTAGCGGCTTGGGTGCAGCGGCACACGATGACCTGCATGATCGATGGGCCTTTCGCTCATCGGTTTGCAAGTCGTTTGGTGCTGTTGCTGCCCATTTGTAC
>JAJFZO010000230.1:220000-250000 GCA_021397835.1 Moringa oleifera | reverse complement strand
GGGCGCGCCAGCCAGGCCACAGGCACCCATCGCGAGACAGCCCCTTCGTCCCTGTCCCTTGACTAAGTGCCCAGCGAAGGAGCCAAGGGAGCCGCATCGCACAGACACTGGGCATGGGAGGCATGCCCAGGCCTCCCCCAGCAGGCATGGCATGGGCCAAGTGCCCAGTGTATGGCAGCAGTGGGCGCGCCAGCCGGGCAACGGGCGCCCATCGTAAGCCAGCCTCCTCGTCCCTGTCCCTCGACTAAGTGCCCAGCGAGCGAGCCAGGGAAGCCGTGTCACACGGACCCTGGGCATGGAAGGCATGCACAGGCAGCCCCAAGCAGGCACGGCATGGGCCAAGTGCCAAGCGTGCGGCAGCGGTGGGCGCGCCAGCCAGACCACAGGCGCCCATCGCGAGCCAGCCCCCTCGTCCCTGTCCCTCGACTATGTGCCCAGCGAAGGAGCCAAGGGAGCCGCATCGCTCAGACACTGGGCATGGGAGGCATGCCCAGGCCTCCCCCAGCAGGCACGGCATGGGCCAAGTGCCCAGTGTGCGGCAGCAGTGGGCGCGCCAGCCGGGCAACGGGCGCACATAGCGAGCCAGCCTCCTCGTCCCTGTCCCTCGACTAAGTACCCAGCGAGCAAGCCAGGGGAGCCGCGTCGCACGGACCCTGGGCATGGAAGGCATGCCCAGGCAGCCCCCAGCAGGTACAGCATGGGCCAAATGCCCAGGGTGCGGCAGAAGTGGGCGCGCCAGCCAGGCCACAGGCAGCCATCGCGAGACAGCCCCTTCGTCCCTGTCCTTCGACTAAGTGCCCAGCGAACGAGCCAGGGGAGCCGTATTCCACAGACCCTGGGCACGGGAGGCATGCCCAGGCAGCCCCAAGCAGGCACGGCATGGGCCAAGTGCCAAGCGTGCGGCAGCGGTGGGCGTGCCAGCCAGACCACAGGCGCCCATCGCGAGCCAGCCCTCTCGTCCCTGTCCCTCGACTATGTGCCCAGCGAGCGAGGCAGGGGAGCCACGTCGCATGGACTCTGGACACAGGAGACATGCCCAGGCAGCCCCCAGCAGGCACGGCATGGGCCAAGTGCCCAGCGTGCGGCAGCAGTGGGCGCGCCAGCCGGGCCACAGGCGCCCATCGCGAGCCAGCCTCCTCGTCCCTGTCCATCGACTAAGTGCCCAGCGAGCAACCAGGGGAGCTGTGTCGCACGGACCCTGGGCATGGAAGGCATGCCCAGGAAGCCCCCAGCAGGCACAGCATGGGCCAAATGCCCAGCGTGCGGCAGAGGTGGGCGCGCCAGCCAGGCCATAGGCACCCATCGTGAGCCAGCCCCCTCGTCCCTGTCCCTCGACTAAGTGCCCAGCGAACGAGCCAGGGGAGCCACTTTCCACAGACCCAGGGCATGGGAGGCATGCCCAGGGAGCCCCCAGCAGGCACGGCATGGGCCAAGTGCCCAGCGTGCGGCAGCGGTGGGCGCACCAGCCAGTCCACAGGCGCCCATCACGAGCCAGCCCCCTCGTCCCTGTCCCTCGACAAAGTGCCCAGAGAGCGAGCCAGGAGAGCCGCATCACACGGACCCTGGGAATGGCTGGCATGCCCCAGCAGCCCTCAGCAGGCACAGCATAGGTCAAGTGCCCAGCGTGCGGCAGCGGTTGGCGTGCCAGCCCCATCGTCCCTGTCCCTCGACCAAGTGCCCAGCGAGCGAGCCAGGGGAGCCATGTCGCATGGACCCTGGGCACGGGAGACATGCCCAGGCAGCCCCCAGCAGGCACTGCATGGGTCAAGTTCCCAGCGTGCGGCAGCGGAGGCCGCGCCAGCCAGGCCACAGGCGCCCATCACGAGCCAGCCCCCTCGTCCCTGTCCCTCGACTAAGTGCCCAGTGAGTGAGCCAGGGGGGCCGCATCGCATGGACCCTGGGCATGGGAGGCATGCCCCAGCATCTCCCAGCAGGCATGGCATGGGGAAAGTGCCCAGCGTACGGCAGAGGAGGGCATGCCAGCCAGGCCACAGGCGCCCATCGCGAGCCGGCCCCCTCATCCCTGTCGCTCGACTAAGTGCCCAGCGAACGGGCCAGGGGAGCTGTATCACACAGACCCTGGGCACGGGAGGCATGCCCAGGCAGCCCCCAGCAGGCACGGCATTGGCCAAGTGCCCAGTGTGCGGCAGAGGAGGGCGCGCCAGCGAGGCCATAGACGCCCATGGCGAGCCAGCCCCCTCGTCCCTGTCCCTGGACTAAGTGCCCAGCGAGCGAGCCAGGGGAGCCGCGTCGCACGGGCCCTTGGTGTGGGAGTCATGCCCTGGCAGCCCCCAGCAGGCATGACATGGGCCAAGTGCCGAGCGTGCTGCAGCGGTGGGCGCACCAGCAAGGCCATAGGCGCACATCGCGAGCCAGCCCCCTCGTCCCTGTCCCTCGACCAAGTGCCCAGCGAGCTAGCCAGGAGAGCCGCATCGCACAGACCCTGGGAATGGCTGGCATGCCCCAGCAGCCCTCAGCAGGCATGGCATAGGCCAAGTGCCCAGCGTGCGGCAGCGGTTGGCGTGCCAGCGAGGCCACAGGCGCCCATCGCGAGCCAGCCCCCTCGTCCCTGTCCCTCGACTAAGTGCCCAGCAAGCGAGCCAGGGGAGCCGCATCGCATGGACCCTGGGCATGGGAGACATGCCCCAGCATCCCCCAACAGGCACAGCATGGGTCAAGTGCCCAGTGTGCGGCAGCGGTGGGCGTGCCAGCGAGGCCACAGGCACCCATCGCGAGCCAGCCCCCTCGTCCCTGTCCCTTGACTAAGTGCCCTGCGAGCGAGCCAGGGGAGGCGTGTCACATGGGCCCTGGGTGTGGGAGGCATGCCCCGGCAGCCCCCAGCTGGCACGGCATGGGGCAAGTGCCGAGCGTGCGGCAGCGGTGGGCGCGCCAGCCAGGCCACAGGCACCCATCGCGAGCCAGCCCCCAAGTCCCTGTCCCTCAACAAAGTGCCCAGCGAGCGAGCCAGGGGAGCCACATCGCACAGACCCTGGGCACATGAGGCATGCCCTGGCAGCCCCCAGCACGCACAGCATGGGCCAAGTGCCCAGCGTGCGGCAGCGGTGGGCGCGCCAGCGAGGTCACGGGCGCCCATCACGAGCCAGCCCCTTCGTCCCTGTCCCACGATTAAGTGCCCAGCGAGCGAGCCAGGGGAGCCGCTTCGTACAGACCATGGGCACGGGAGGCATGCCCAGGCAGCCCCCAGCAGGCACGGCATGGGCGAAGTGCCAAGCGTGCGGCAGCCTTGTGCGCGCCAGCCAGACCACAGGCGCCCATCGCGAGCCAGCCTCCTCGTCCATATCCCTCGACTATGTGCCCAGCGAGCGAGGCAGGGGAGCCGCATTGCATGGACTCTGGACACGGGAGGCATGCCCAGGAAGCCCCAAGCAGGCACGGCTTGGGCCAAGTGCCCAGCGTGCGGCAGAGGAGAGCGCGCCAGCAAGGCCACAGGCGCCCATCGCGAGCCAGCCCCCTCGTCCCTGTCCCTCGACGAAGTGCCCAGCGAGCGAGCCAGGGGAGCTGTGTCGCATGGGCAATGGGCAGGGGAGGCATGCCCAGGCAGCCCCCTGCTGGCATGGCATGGGCCAATTGCCCAGCGTGAGGCAGCGGTGGGCGCGCCAGCCAGGCCACTGCCGCCCATCGCGAGCCAGCCCCCTCGTCCCTGTCCCTCGATTAAGTGCCCAGCGAGCGAGCCAGGGGAGCTGCTTCGCATGGACCCTGGGCACGGGAGGCATGCCCTGGCAGCCCCCAGCAGGCACGGCATGGGCCAAGTGCAAAGCGTGTGGCAGCGGTGGGCGTGCCAGCCAGGCCACAGGCGCCCATCGCGAGCCAGCCCCCTCGTCCCGGTCCCTCGACTAAGTTCCCAGCGAGTGAGCCAGGGGAACCGCATCGCATGGACCCTGGGCATGGGAGGCATGGCCCAGCAACACCCAGCAGGTACAGCATGGACCAAGTGCCCAGCGTAAGGCAGAGGAGGGTGCGCCAGCCAGGTCACAGGTGCCCATCGCGAGCCAGCCCCCTCGTCCCTGTCCCTCGACTAAGTGCTCAGTGAACTAGCCAGGGGAGCTGCATCGGACAGACCCTGGGCATGGGAGGCATGCCCAGGCAGCCCCTAGCAGGCACGGCATGGGCCAAGTGCCCAGTGTGCGGCAGCGGTGGGAGCGCCAGCGAGGTCACGGGCGCCCATCACGAGCCAGCCCCCTAGTCCCTGTCCCTCAATTAAGTGCCTGCGAGCGAGCCAGGGAAGCCATTTCGCAGGGACCCTGGGCTCAGGAGGCATGCCCAGGAAGCCCCCAGCAGGCATCGCTTGGGCCAAGTGCCCAGCGTGCGGCAGAGGAGGGCGCGCCAGCAAGGCCACAGGCACCCATCGCGAGCCAGCCCCCTCGTCCCTGTCCCTCGACTAAGTACCCAGCGAGCGAGCCAGGGGAGCCGTGTCGCATGGACACTGGGCACGGGAGGCATGCCCAGGCAGCCCCCAGCAGGCACGGCATGGTTCTAATTGCCCAGCGTGCGGCAGCGGTGGGCGCGCCAGTGAGGTCACGGGCGCCCATCATGAGCCAGCCCCCTCGTCCCTGTCCCTCGACTTAGTGCCCCGTGAGCGAGCCTGGGGAGCCGTGTCGCATGGACTCTGGGCACGGGAGGTATCCCCAGGCAGCCCCCAGCAGGCACGGCATGGGCCAAGTGCCCAGCGTGCGGCAGAGGAGGGTGCGCCATCAAGGCCACAGGCGCCCATCGCGAGCCAGTCCCCTCGTCCCTGTCCCTCGACTAAGTGCCCAGCGAGCAAGCCAGGGGTACCGCGTCGCATGGACCCTGGGCACGGAAGGAATGCCCAGGCAGCCCCCAGCAGGAACGGCATGGGTCAATTGCCCAGCGTGCAGCAGCGGTGGGCGTAGCAGCGAGGCCACAGGCGCCCATCGCGAGCCAGCCCCCTCGTCCCTGTCCCTCTACTAAGTTCCCAGCGAGTGTGCCAGGGGAACCGCATCGCACAGACCCTGGGCATGGGAGGCATGCCCCAGCATCCCCCAGCAGGCACGGTATGGGCTAAGTGCCCACCATGCGGCAGAGTAGGGCGCGCCAGCGAGGCCACAGGCGCCCATCGCGAGCCAGCCCCCTCATCCCTGTCCCTCGAATAAGTTCCCAACGAGTGAGCCAGGGGAACCGCATTGCACGGACCCTGGGCATGGGAGGCATGCCCCAGCATCCCCCAGCAGGCACGGCATGGGCCAAGTGCCCAGCGTGCGGCAGCGGTGGGCGAGCCGGCCAGGCCACAGGCGCCCATCGCGAGCCAGCCCCCTCGTCCCTGTCCCTCGACAAAGTGCCCAGCTAGCGAGCCAGGGGAGCCGCATCGCATGGACCCTGGGCACGGGAGGCAAGCCCCGGCAGCCCGTAGAAGGCACAGCATGGGCCAAGTGCCCAGCGTGCGGCAGAGGAGGGTGTGCCAGCCAGGAAACAGGCGCCCATCACTAGCCAGGCCCCTCGTCCCTGTCCCTCGACTAGGTGCCCAGCGAGCAAGCCAGGGGATCCGCGTCGCATGGACCCTGGGCACAGGGGGCATGCCCAGGAAGCCCCCAGCAGGTACGGCATTGGCTAAGTGCCCAGTGTGGGGCAGAGGAGGGCGTGCCAGCCAGGCCACAGGCGCCCTTCACGAGCCACTGCCGCCCATCGCGAGCCAGCCCACTCGTCCCTGTCCCTCGATTAAGTGCCCAGCGAATGAGCCAGGGGAGCCGCTTTGCATGGACCCTGGGCATGGGAGGCATGCCCTTGCAGCCCCCAGCAGGCACGGCATGGGCCAAGTGCCAAGCATGGGGCAGCGGTGGGCGCACCAGCCAGGCCACAGGCGCCCATCGCGAGCCAGGCCCCTCGTCCCTTTCCCTCGACTCAGTGCCCAGCGAGCGAGCGAAGGGAGCCGCGTCACATGGACCCTGTGCACGGGAGGCATGCCCAGGCAGCCCCCATCAGGCATGGCGTGGGCCAAGTGCCCGGTGTGCGGCAGCGGTGGGCGCGCCAGTCAGGACCCAGGCGCCCATCGCGAGCCAGCACCCTCGTTCCTGCCCCTCGACAAAGTGCCCAGCAAGCGAGCCAGGGGAGCCGCGTCGCACAGACCCTTGGCACAAGAGCCATGCCCAGGCTGCCCCCGGCAGGCACGGAATGGGCCAAGTGCCCAGAGTGCAGCAGCGGTGGGAGCGCCAGCCAGGCCACAGGCGCCCATCGCGAGCCAGCCCCCTCATCCCTGTCCCTCGATTAAGTGCCCAGCGAGCGAGCCAGGGGAGCCGCTTTGCACAGACCCTGGGCATGGGAGGCATGCCCAGGCAGCTCCCAGCAGGCATGGCATGGGCCAAGTGCCTAGCGTGCGGCAGCGGTGGGCGCGGCAGCGAGACCACAGGCGCCCATCGCGAGCCAGCCCCCTCGTCCCTGCCCTCGACTAAGTGCCCAACGAGAGAGCCAGGGGAGCTGCGTCGCACGGAAGCTGGGCACGGGAGGCATGCCCCAGAATCCCCCAGCAGGCACAGCATGGGCCAAGTGCCCAGCGTGCGGTAGAGGTGGGCGCGCCAGCCAGGCCACGGGCGCCCATTGCGAGCCAGCCCCCTCGTCCCTGTCCCTCGACTAAGTGCCCAGCGAGCGAGCCAGGTGAGCCGCATCGCATGGACCCTGTGCACGGGAGGCATGCCCAGGCAGCCCCCATCAGGCACGGCATGGACCAAGTGCCCAGCGTGTGCCAACGGTGGGCGCGCCAGCCAGGCCACAGGCGCCCATCACTAGCCAGCCCCGTCGTCCCTGTCCCTCGATTAAGTGCCCAGCGAGCGAGCCAGGGGAGCCGCCTTGAATGGACCCTAGGCACAGGAGGCATGCTCAGGCAGCCCCCAGCAGGCACGGCATGGGCCAAGTGCCAAGCGTGCGGCAGCGGTGGGCGCGCCAGCCAGACCACAGGCGCCCATCGCGAGCAAGCCCCCTCGTCCCAGTCCCTCGATTAAGTGCCCAGTGAGCGAGTCAGGGGAGCCGCTTTGCACAGACCCTGGACATGGGAGGCATGCCCAGGCAGCTCCCAGCAGGCACGGCATGGGCCAAGTGCCTAGCGTGCGGCAGCGGTGGGCGCGGCAGCGAGACCACAGGCGCCCATCGTGAGCCTGCCCCCTCGTCCCTGCCCTCAACTAAGTGCCCAGCGAGGGAGCCAGGGGAGCCGCGTCGCATGGACCCTGGGCATAGAAGGCATGCCCCTGAATCCCCCAGCAGGCATGGCATGCGCCAAGTGCCCAGCGTGCGGTAGAGGTGGGCGCGCCAGAAAGGCCACTGGCGCCAATCGCGAGCCAGCCCCCTCGTCTCTGTCCCTCGACTAAGTGCCCAGCGAGCGAGCCAGGGGAGCCGCGTTGCACGGACTCTGGGCAAGGGAGGCATACCCAGGCAGCCCCCAGCAGGCACAGCATGGGCATACTGCCCAGCGGGCGGCAGAGGAGGGCGCGCCAGCCAGGCCACAGGCGGCCATCGCGAGCCAGTCCCCTCGCCCGTGTCCCTCGACTAAGTGCCCAGTGAGCGGGCCAGGG
The DNA here is from genome assembly GCA_021397835.1 of Moringa oleifera. Taxonomy (NCBI): domain Eukaryota; kingdom Viridiplantae; phylum Streptophyta; class Magnoliopsida; order Brassicales; family Moringaceae; genus Moringa; species Moringa oleifera. Next base: position 242,462 of record JAJFZO010000230.1, on the reverse strand, counting down.
GAGCCGTGTCACATGGACTCTGGGCACAGAATGCATGCCCAGGCATCCCCAAGCAGGCACGGCATGGCCCAAGTGCCAAGCGTGCGGCAGCGGTGGGCGCGCCAGCCAGACCACAGCGCCCATCGCGAGCCAGCCCCCTCGTCCCTGTCCCTCGACTAAGTGCCGAGCGAGCGAGCCAGGTGAGCCGCGTTGCATGGACCTGGGCACGGGAGGCATGCCCCTGCATCCCCCAGCAGGCACGACATGGGCCAAGTGCCCAGCATGCGGTAGAGGTGGGCGCGCCAGCCAGGCCACGGGCGCCCATCGCGAGCCAGCCCCCTCGTCTCTGTCCCTCAACTAAGTGCCCAGCGAGCGAGCCAGGGGAGCCGCGTCGCACGGATTCCAGGCATGGGAGGCATCCGCAGGAGGCCCCAGCAGGCACGGCTTGGGCAAAGTGCCCAGCGGGCGGCAGAGTAGGGCGCGCCAGCCAGGCCACAGGCACCCATCGCAAGGCAGCCCTCTCATCCCTGTCCCTCGACTAAGTGCCCCGTGCGCGAGCCAGGGGAGCCATGTTACATGCACCCTGGACACAGAAGGAATGCCCAGGCATCCCCCAGCAGGCACGGCATGGGCAAAGTGCCAAACGTGTGGAACCGGTGGGAGCGCCAGCAAGGCCACAGGCGCCCATCTCGAGCCAGCCCCCTCATCCCTGTCCCTCGGCTAAGTTCCAAGCGAGCGAGCCAGGGTAGCCACATTGCACAGACCCTGGGCACCTGAGGCATGCCAAGGCAGTCCCCAGCAGGCACGGCTTGGGCCAAGCGCCCAGCGTGCGGCAGCAGTGGGCGCGCCAGCCCCCTCGTCCCTGTCCCTCGACTAAGTGCCCAACGAGAGAGCCAGGGGAGCTGCGTCGCACGGAAGCTGGGCACGGGAGGCATGCCCCAGAATCCCCCAGCAGGCACAGCATGGGCCAAGTGCCCAGCGTGCGGTAGAGGTGGGCGCCCCAGCCAGGCCACGGGCGCCCGTCGTGAGCCAGCCCCCTAGTCCCTGTCCCTCGGCTATGTGCCCAGCGAGCGAGCCAGGTGAGCCGCATCGCATGGACCCTGTGCACGGGAGGCATGCCCAGGCAGCCCCCATCAGGCACGGCATGGAACAAGTGCCGAGCGTGCGGCAACGGTGGGCGCGCCAGCCAGGCCACAGGCGCCCATCGCTAACCAGCCCCGTCGTCCCTGTCCCTCGATTAAGTGGCCAGCGAGCGAGCCAGGGGAGCCGCCCTGCACGGACCCTGGGCACAGGAGGCATGCTCAGGTAGCCCCCAGCAGGTACGGCATGGGCCAAGTGCCAAGCGTGCGGCAGAGTTGGGCGCGCCAGCCAGACCACAGGCGCCCATCGCGAGCCAGCCCCCTCGTCCCTGTCCCTCGATTAAGTGCCCAGTGAGCGAGCCAGGGGAGCCGCTTTTCACAGACCCTGGGCATGGGAGGCATGCCCAGGAAGCTCCCAGCAGGCACGGCATGGGCCAAGTGCCTAGCATGCGGCAGCGGTGGGCGCGGCAGCGAGACCACAGGCGCCCATCGCGAGCCAGCTCCCTCGTCCCTGCCCTCGACTAAGTGCCCATCGAGCGAGCCAGGAGAGCCGCGTCGCAAGGACCCTGGGCATGGGAGGCATGCCCCTGAATCCCCCAGAAGGCACGGCATGCGCTAAGTGCCCAGCGTGCGGTAGATGTGGGCACGCCAGAAAGGCCACTGGCGCCAATCGCGAGCCAGCCCCCTCGTCTCTGTCCCTCGACTATGTGCCCGGCGAGCGAGCCAGGGGAGCCGCGTTGCACGGACTCCGGGCAAGGGAGGCATACCCAGGCAGCCCCCAGCAGGCACGGCATGGGCATAGTGCCCAGCGGGCGGCAGAGGAGGGCGCGCCAGCCAGGCCACAGGCGCCCATCGCTAACCAGCCCCGTCGTCCCTGTCCCTCGATTAAGTGCCCAGCGAGCGAGCCAGGGGAGCCACCCTGCAAGGACCCTCGGCACAGGAGGCATTCTCAGGAAGCCCCCAGCAGGCGCAGCATGGGCCAAGTGCCAAGCGTGCAGCAGCGGTGGGCGCACCAGCCAGACCACAGGCGCCCATCGCGAGCCAGCCCCCTCGTCCCTGTCCGTCGATTAAGTGCCCAGCGTGTGAGCCAGGGGAGCCACTTTGCACAGACCCTGGGCATGGGAGGCATGCCCAGGCAGCTCCCAGAAGGCACAGCATGGGCCAAGTGCCTAGCGTGCGGCAGCGGTGGGCGCGGCAGCGAGACCACAGGCGCCCATCGCGAGCCAGACCCCTCGTCCCTGCCCTCGACTGAGGGCCCAGCGAGGGAGCCAGGAGAGCCACGTCGCATGGACCCTGGGCATGGGAGGCATGCCTCTGAATCTCCCAGCAGGCACGGCATGCGCCAAGTGCCCAGCGTGCGGTAGAGGTGGGCGCGCCAGAAAGGCCACTGGCGCCAATCGCGAACCAGCCCCCTCGTCTCTGTCCCTCGACTAAGTGCTCAGCGAGCGAGCCAGGGGAGCCGCGTTGCACGGTCTCCGGGCAAGGGAGGCATACCCAGGCAGCCCCCAGCAGGCACGGCATGGGCATAGTGCCCAGCGGGCGGCAGAGGAGGGCGCGCCAGCCAGGCCACAGGCGGCCATCGTGAGCCAGCCCCCTCGTCCATGTCCCTCGACTAAGTGCCCAGTGGGCGGGCCAGGGGAGCCGTGTCACATGGACCCTGGGCACGGAAGGCATGCCCAGGCATCCCCAAGCAGGCACGGCATGGCCCAAGTGCCCAGTGTGCGGAAGCGGTGGGCGCGCCAGCAAGGCCATAGGCGCCCATCTCGAGCCAGCCCCCTCTTCCCTGTCCCTCGACTAAGTTCCCAGCGAGTGAGCCAGGGGAACCGTATCGCACGGACCCTGGGCATGGGAGGCATGCCCAGGCAGCCCCCAGCAGGCACGGCATGGGCCAAGTGCCCAGCGTGCGGCAGCGGTTGGCGCACCAGCCAGGCCGCTGGCACCCATCGCGAGGCAGCTCCCTCGTCCCTGTCCCTCGACTAAGTGCCCAGTGAGCGAGCCAGGGGAGCCATGTCACATGCACCCTGGGCACAGAAGGCATGCCCAGGCATCCCTCAGCAGGCACGGCATGGGCCAAGAGCCAAACATGTGGAAGCGGTGTGAGCGCCAGCAAGGCCAAAGGCGCCCATCTCAAGCCAGCCCCCTCGACTAAGTTCCATGTGAGCGAGCCAGGGGAGGCCCATTGCCCAGACCCTGGGCAGGTGAGGCATACCCACGCAGCCCCCAGCAGGCACGGCTTGGGCCAAGTGCCCAGCGTGCGGCAGCGGTGGGCGCGCACGCCAGGCCACAGGCGCCCATCGCGAGCAAGCCCCCTCGTCCCTGTCCCTTGACTCAGTGCCAAGCAAATGAGCCAGGGGAGCCGTGTCGCATGGACCCTGTGCACGGGAGGCATGCCCAGGCAGCCCCCATCAGGCACGACATGGGCCAAGTGCCCAGTGTGCAGCAGCGGTGGGTGCGCCAGTCAGGACACAGGCACCCATCGCGAGCCAGCCCCCTCATCCCTGTCCCTCGACAAAGTGCCCAGCGAGCGAGCCAGGGGAGCCGCATCGCTTGGACCCTGGGCATGGGAGGAATGCCCCGGTAGCTCCCAGCAGGCACGGCATGGGCCAAGTGCCCAGCGTGCGGCAGCGGTGGGCGTGCCAGCGAGGCCACAGGCGCCAATCGCGAACCAGCCCCCTCGTCCCTGTCCCTCTACTAAGTGCCCGGTGAGCGACCCAGGGGAGCCACGTCTCACGGACCCTGGGCTTGCGAGGCATGCCCCGGTAGCCCCCAGCAGGCACGGCATGGGCCAAGTGCCAAGCGTGCGGCAGTGGTAGGCGCGCCAGCCAGGCCACAGGCGCCCATCGCGAGCCAGCCCCCTCGTCCCATTCCCTCGACTAAGTTCCCAGCGAGCGAGCAAGGGGAATCGCGTTGCACAGACCCTGGGCATGGGAGGCATGCCCAGGCAGCCCCCAGCAGGCACGGCATGGCCCAATTGGCCAGCGTGCGGCAGCGGTGGGCGCGCCAGCCAGTCCACAAGCGTCCATCGCGAGCCAGCCCCCTCATCCCTGTCCCTCGACTAAGTTCCCAGCGACCAAGGCCAGGGGAGCCGAGTCGCACGGACCCTGGGAGTGGGAGGCATGCCCTGACAGCCCCCAGTAGGCACGGCATGGGCCAAGTGCCGAGCGTGCGGCAGCGGTTGGTGCGCCAGCCAGGCCACAGGCGCCCATCGCGAGCCAGACCCCTCGTCCATGTCCCTCGACAAAGTTCCCAGCGAGAGAGCCAGGGGAGCCGGATCGCATGGACCCTGGGAACGGGGGGCATTCCCAGGCAGCCCCCAGCAGGCACGGCATGGGCCAAGTGCCCAGCGTGCAGCAGCGATTGGCGCGCCAGCCAGGACACTGCCGCCCATCGCGAGCCAGCCCCCTCGTCCCTGTCCCTTGATTAAGTGCCCAGCGAGCGAGCCAGGGGAGCTGCTTCGCATGGACCCTGGGCACGGGAGGCATGCCCTGGCAGCCCCCAGCAGGCACGGCATGGGCCAAGTGCCAAGCGTGCGGCAGCGGTGGGCGTGCCAGCCAGGCCACAGGCGCCCATCGCGAGCCAGCCCCCTTGTCCCTGTCCCTTGTCTAAGTGCCCAGCGAATGAGCCAAGGGAGCTGCGTCGCACGGACCTGGGCATGGGAGGCATGCCCCAGCATCCCCCAGCAGCCACGACATGGGCCAAGTGCCCAGCATGCGGTAGAGGTGGGCGCGCAAGCCAGGCCACGGGCGCCCAATGCGAGCCAGCCCCCTCGTCTCTGTCCCTCGACTAAGTGCCCAGCGAGCGAGCCAGGGGAGCCACATTACACAGACCCTGGGAACCTGAGGCATGCCAAGGAAGCCCCCAGCAGGCACGGCTTGGGCCAAGCGCCAAGCGTGCTGCAGCGGTGGGCACGCCAGCCCCCTCGTCCCTGTCCCTCGACTAAGTGCCCAACGAGGGAGCCAGGGGAGCTGCGTCGCATGGAAGCTGGGCATGGGAGGCATGCCCCAGAATCCCCCAGCAGGCACAGCATGGGCCAAGTGCCCAGCGTGCGGTAGAGGTGGGTGCGCCAGCCAGGCCACGGGCGCCCATCGCGAGCCAGCCCCCTCGTCCCTGTCCCTCGACTAAGTGCCGAGCGAGCGAGCCAGGTGAGCCGCGTCGCATGGACCCTGGGAACTGGGGGCATTCCCAGGCAGCCCCCAGCAGGCACGGCATGGGCCAAGTGCCCAGCGTGCGGCAGCGGTGGGCGCGCCAGCCAGGCCACTGCCACCCATCGCGAGCCATCCCCCTCGTCCCTGTCCCTCGATTAAGTGCCCAGCAAGCGAGCCAGGGGGGCCGCTTCGCATGGACCCTGGGCACGGGAGGCATGCCCTGGGAGCCCCCAGCAGGCACGGCATGGCCCAAGTGCCAAGCGTGCGGCAGTGGTGGGCGCGCCAGCCAGGCCACAGGCGCCCATCGCGAGCCAGCCCCCTTGTCCCTGTCCCTTGTCTAAGTGCCCAGCAAATGAGCCAGGGGAGCTGCGTTGCATGGACATGGGCACGGGAGGCATGCCCCAGCATCCCCCAGCAGGCACGACATGGGCCAAGTGCCCGGCATGCGGTAGAGGTGGGCGCGCCAGCCAGGCCATGGGCGCCCATCGAGAGCCAGCCCCCTCGTCTCTGTCCCTCAACTAAGTGCCCAGCGAGCGAGCCAGGGGAGCCGCGTCGCACGGATTCGAGGCATGGGAGGCATCCCCAGGAGGCCCCAGCAGGCACGGCATGGGCAAAGTGCCGAGCGGGCGGCAGAGTAGGACGCGCCAGCCAGGCCACAGGCGCCCATCGCAAGGCAGCCCTCTTGTCCCTGTCCCTCGACTAAGTGCCCAGTGAGCGAGCCAGGGGAGCCGTGTCACATGCACCCTGGACAAAGAAGGCATGCCCAGGCATCCCCCAGCAGGCACGGCATGGGCAGAGTGCCAAATGTGTGGAAGCGGTGGGCGCGCCAGCCCCCTCGTCCCTGTCCCTTGACTAAGTGCCCAACAAGGGAGCCAGGGGAGCTGCATCGCACGGAAGCTGGGTACGGGAGGCATGCCCCAGAATCCCCCAGCAGGCACAGCATGGGCCAAGTGCCCAGCGTGCGGTAGAGGTGGGCGCGCCAGCCAGGCCACGGGCACCCATCGCAAGCCAGCCCCCTCGTCCCTGTCCCTCGATTAAGTGCCCAGCGAGCGAGCCAGGTGAGCCGCATCGCATGGACCCTGTGCATGGGAGGCATGCCCAGGCAGCCCCCATCAGGCACGGCATGGACCAAGTGCCCAGCGTGCGGCAACGGTGGGTGCGCCAGCCAGGCCACAGGCGCCCATCGCTAGCCAGCCCCGTCGTCCCTGTCCCTCGATTATGTGCCCAGCGAGCGAGCCGGGGGAGCCACCTTGCACGGACCCTGGGCACAGGAGGCATGCTCAGGCAGCCCCCAGCAGGCACGGCATGGGCCAAGTGCCAAGCGTTCTGCAGCGGTGGGTGCGCCAGCCAGACCACAGGCGCCCATCGCGAGCCAGCCCCCTCGTCCCTGTCCCTCGACTAAGTGCCCAGCGAGGGAGCCAAGGGAGCTGCGTCACATGGAAGCTGGGGACGGGAGGCAAGCCCCAGAATCCCCCAGCAGGCACAGCATGGGCCAAGTGCCCAGCGTGCGGTAGAGGTGGGCGCTCAAGCCAGGCCACGGGCGCCCATCGCTATCCAGCCCCCTCGTCCCTGTCCCTCGACTAAGTGCCAAGCGAGCAAGCCAGGTGAGCCGCGTTGCATGGACCCTGTGCACCGGAGGCATGCCCAGGAAGCCCCAAGCAGGCACGGCATGGGCTAGGTGCCCAGCGTGCGGCAACGGTGGGCGCGCCAGCCAGGCCACAGGCGCCCATCGCTAGCCAGCCCCCTCGTCCCTGTCCCTCGATTAAGTGCCCAGCGAGCGAGCCAGGGGAGCCACCTTGCACGGACCCTGGGCACAGGAGGCATGCTCAGGCAGCCCCCAGCAGGCACTGCATGGGCCAAGTGCCAAACGTGTGGAAGCGGTGGGAGCGCCAGCAAGGCCACAGGCGCCCATCTCGAGCCAGCCCCCTCGACTAAGTTCCATGCGAGCGAGCCAGGGAAGCCCCATTGCACAGACCCTGGGCAAGTGAGGCAGTCCCACACAGCCCCCAGCAGGCACGGCTTGGGCCAAGTGCCCAGCGTGCGGCAGCGGTGGGCGCGCCAGCCAGGCCACTGCCGCCCATCGCGAGCCAGCCCCCTCATCCCTGTCCCTCGATTAAGTGCCCAGCGAGCGAGCCAGGGGAGCCGCTTCGCATGGACCCTGGGACCTGGAGGCATGCCTTGGCAGCCCCCAGCAGGCACGGCATGGGCCAAGTGCCAAGCGTGCGGCAGCGGTGGGCGCGCCAGCCAGGCCACAGGCGCCCATCGCGAGCCAGCCCCCTTGTCCCTGTCACTTGTCTAAGTGCCCAGCGAATGAGCCAGGGGAGCCGCGTCGCACGGACCTGGGCACGGGACGCATGCCCCCGCATCCCCCAGCAGGCACGGCATGGGCCAAGTGCCCAGCATGCGGTAGAGGTGGGCGCGCTAGCCAGGCCACGGGCGCCCATCGCGAGCCAGCCCCCCCATCTCTGTCCCTCGACTAAGCGCCCAGCGAGCGAGCCAGGGGAGCCGCGTCACATGGATTCCAGGCATGGGAGGCATCCCCAGGAGGCCCCAGCAGGCACGGCATGGGCAAAGTTCCCACCGAGCGGCAGAGTAGGGCGCGCCAGCCAGGCCACAGGCGCCCATCGCAAGGCAGCCCTCTCGTCCCTGTCCCTCAACTAAGTGCCCAGTGAGCGAGCCAAGGGAGCCGTGTCACATGCACCCTGGGCACAGAAGGCATGCCCAGGCATCCCCCAGTAGGCACGGCATGGGCCACGTGCCAAATGTGTGGAAGCGGTGGGAGCGCCAGCAAGGCCACAAGCACCCATCTCGAGCCAGCCCCCTCATCCCTGTCCCTCGACTAAGTTCCAAGCGAGTGAGCCAAGGGAGCCACATTGCACAGACCCTGGGCACCTGAGGCATGCCCAGGCAGCCCCCAGCAGGCACGGCTTGGGCCAAGTGCCCAGCGTGCGGCAGCGGTGGGCGCGCCAGCCCCCTCGTCCCTGTCCCTCGACTAAGTGCCCAACGAGGGAGCCAGGGGAGCTGCGTCGCACGGAAGCTGGGCACGGGAGGCATGCCCCAGAATCCCCCAGCAGGCACAGCATGGGCCAAGTGCCCAGCGTGCGGTAGAGGTGGGCGCGCCAGCCAGGCCACGGGCGCCCATCGCGAGCCAGCCCCCTCGTCCCAGTCCCTCGACTAAGTGCCCAGCGAGAGAGCCAGGTGAGCCGCATCGCATGGACCCTGTGCACGGGAGGCATGCCCAGGCAGTCCCCATCAGGCACGGCATGGACCAAGTGCCCAGCGTGCGGCAACGGTGGGCGCGCCAGCCAGGCCACAGGCGCCTATCGCTAGCCAGCCCCCTCGTCTCTGGCCCTCGATTAAGTGCCCAGTGAGCGAGCCAGGGGAGCCACCCTGCACGAACCATGGGCACAGGAGGCATGCTCAGGCAGCCCCCAGCAGGCACGGCATGGACCAAGTGCCAAGCGTACGGCAGCGGTGGGCGCACCAGCCAGACCACAGGTGCCCATCGTGAGCCAACCCCCTCGTCCCTGTCCCTCGACTAAGTGCCCAGCGAGGGAGCCAGGGGAGCTGCGTCGCATGGAAGCTGGGCACGGGAGGCAAGCCCCAGAATCCCCCAGCAGGCACAGCATGGGCCAAGTGCCCAGCGTGCGGCAGAGGTGGGCGCGCCAGCCAGGCCACGGGTGCCCATCGCGAGCCAGCCCCCTCGTCCCTGTCCCTCGACTAAGTGCCAAGCGAGCGAGCCAGGTGAGCCGCGTCGCATGGACCCTGTGCACGGGAGGCATGCCCAGGCAGCCCCCAGCAGGCACGGCATGGGCTAGGTGCCTCGCGTGCGGCAACGGTGGGCGCACCAGCAAGGCCACAGGCGCCCATCGCTAGCCAGTCCCCTCGTCCCTGTCCCTCGATTAAGTGCCCAGTGAGCAAGCCAGGGGAGCCGCCTTGCACGGACCCTGGGCATAGGAGGCATGCTCAGGCAGCCCCCAGCAGGCACGGCATGGGCCAAGTGCCAAGCGTGCGGCAGCGGTGGGCGCGCCAGCCAGACCACAGGCGCCCATCACGAGCCAGCCCCCTCGTCCTTGTCCCTCAACTAGGTGCCCAGCGTGCGGCAGCGGTGAGCGCGCCAGCCAGGCCACAGGCGCCAATCGCGAGCCGGCCCCCTCATCCCTGTCCCTCGATTAAGTGCCCAGCGAGCGAGCCAGGGGAGCCGCTTTGCATGGACCCTGGGCACAGGAGCCATGCTCAGGCAGCCCCCAGCAGGCACGGCATGGGCCAAGTGCCAAGCGTGCGGCAGCAGATGGTGCGCCAGCCAGACCACAGGCGCCTATCGCGAGCCAGCCCCCTCGTCCCTGTCCCTCGACTAAGTGCCAAGCGAGGGAGCCAGCGGAGCTGTGTCGCATGGAAGCTGGACACCGGAGGCATGCCCTAGAATCCCCCAGCAGGCACAGCATGGGCCAAGTGCCCAGCATGCGGTAGAGGTGGGCACGCCAGCAAGGCCACTGGCACCCATTGCGAGCCAGCCCCCTCATCCCTGTCCCTCGACTAAGTGCCCAGCGAGCGAGCCAGGTGAGCTGTGTCGCATGGACCCTCTGCACGGGAGGCATGCCCAGGCAGCCCCCATCAGGCATGGCATGGGCCAAGTGCCCAGCGTGCGGCAGCGGTGGGCGCGCCAGCCAGGCCACAGGCGCCCATCGCGAGCCAGCCCCCTCGTCCCTGTCCCTCGACTAAGTGCCCAGCGAGTGAGCCAGCGGGGCTGTGTCGTACGGACCCTAGGCACGGGAGGCATGCCAAGGAAGCCCCCAGCAGGCACAGCATGGGCCAAGTGCCCAGCGTGCGGCAGCGGTGTGCGCGCCAGCCAGGCCACAGGCACTCATCGCGAGCCAGTCCCCTCGTCCCTGTCCCTCGACTAAGTGCGCAGCAAGCGAGCCAGAGGAGCCGCGTCACATAGACCCTGGGCATGGGAGCCAGGCCCAGGAAGCCCCCAGCAGGCATGGCATGGGCAAAGTGCCCAGCAGGCGGCAGAGGAGGGCGCGCCAGCCAGGCCACAAGCGCCCATCGCGAGCCAGCCCCCACGTCCCTGTCCCTCGACTAAGTGCCCAGTGAGCGAGCTAGGGGAGCCACATCGCATGGACCCTGGGCACGGAAGGCATGCCAAGGCATCCCCCCGCAGGCATGGCATGGGCTGCTCGCCCAGCGTGCGGAAGCGGTGGGCGCGCCAGCAAGGCCACAGGCGTCCATTGCGAGCCAGCCCCCTCGTCCCTGTCCCTCGACTAAGTTCCAAGTGAACAAGCCAGGGGAGCCGCATTGCATGGACCCTTGGCATGGGAGGCATGCCTAGGCAGCCCCCAGCAGGCATGGCATGGGCCAAGTGCCCAGCGTGCGGCAGCGGTGGACGCGCCAGCCAGGCCACAGGCGCCCATCGTGAGCCAGCCCCCTCATCCCTGTCTCTTGACAAAGTCTCCAGCGAGCGAGCCAGGGGAGCTGCATCGCATGGACCCTGGGCACGGGAGGCATGCCCCAACAGCCCCCAGCAGGTATGGCATGGGCCAAGTGCCCAGCATGCGGCTACCGTGGGCGTGCCAGCCAGACCACAAGCATCCATCGCGAGCCAGCCCTCTCATCCCTGTCCCTGGACTAAGTGCCCAGCGACCGAGCCAGGGGAGCCGAGTCGCATGGACCCTGGGCATGGGAGGCATGCCCTGGCAGCTCCCAGCAGGAATGGCATGGGCCAAGTGCAGAGCATGAGGCAGCAGTGGGCGCGCCTGCCAGGCCACAGGCGCCCATCGCGATCCAGCCCCCTCATCCCTGCCCCTCGACTGCCTGCCCAGCGAGCAAGCCTGGGGTTCCGCATCGCATGGACCCTGGGCACGGGGGGCATGCCCAGGCAGCCCCCAGCAGGCACAGCATGGGCCAAGTGCCCAATGTGCGGCAGCGGTGGGCGCGCCAGCCAGACCACAGGCGCCCATCGCTAGCCAGCCCCCACGTCCCTGTCCTTCGACTAAGTGCCCAGCGAGTGAGCCAGGGGAGCCGCGTCGCATGGCCCCTGCGCATGGGAGGCATGCCCCGGCAGCCCCCAGCAGGCACGGCATGGCCCAAGTGCCCAGCATGCGGCTGCGGTGGGTGCGCCAGCCAGACCACAAGCGTCCATCGCGAGCCAGCCCCCTCATCCCTGTCCCTGGACTAAGTGCTCAGCGACCAAGCCAGGGGAGCCGAGTCGCACAGACACTGGGTGCGAGAGGCATGCCCCGGTAGCCCCCAGCAGGCACGGCATGGGCCAAGTGCCGAGCGTGCGGCAGCGGTGGCAGCGCCAGCCAGGCCACAGGCGCCCATCGCTAGCCAGGCCCCTCGTCCCTGTCCCTCGACTAAGTGCCCAGTGAGCGAGCCAGGAGAGCCGCGTTGCACGGACCCTTGGCATGGGAGGCATGCCCAGGCAGCCCCAAGGAGGCACGGCATGGCCCAAGTGGCCAGCATGCGGCTGCGGTTGGCGCGCCAGCCAGACCACAAGCGTCCATCGCGAGCCAGCCCCCTCATCCCTGTCCCTGGACTAAGTGCCCAGCGACCGAGCCAGGGGAGCCGAGTCACACGGACCCTTGGTGTGGGAGGCATACCCCGGCAGCCCCCAGCAGGCATGGCATGGGCCAAGTGCCGAGCGTGCAGCAGCGGTGGGCGCGCCAGCCAGGCCACAGGTGCCCATCGCGAGCCAGCCCCCTCGTCCCTGTCCCTCGACTAACTGCCCAGCGAGTGAGCCAGGGGAGCCGTGTCGCATGGACCATGGGCACGGAAGGCATGCCCCAGCCTCCCCCAGCAGGCACGGCATGGGCCAAGTGCCCAGCGTGCGGTAGAGGTGGGCGCGCCAGCCAGGCCACGGGCGCCCATCGCTAGCCTGCCCCCTTGTCTCTGTCCCTCGACTAAGTTCCCAGTGAGCGAGCCAGGGGAGCCGTGTCGCATTGAATCCGGGCATGGGAGGCATGCCCAGGCAGCCCCCAGCAGGCATGGCATGGGCAAAGTGCCCAGCGGGGAGCAGAGGAGGGCGAGCCAGCCAGGCCATAGGCGCCCATCGCGAGCCAGCCCCCTCGTCCCTCTCCCTCGACTAAGTTCCCAGTGAGCGAGCCAGGGGAGCCGCATCACATGGACCCTGGGCAAGGAAGGCATGCCCAGGAAACCCCCAGCAGGCATGGCATGGGCCAAGTGCCCAGCGTGCGGAAGCGGTGGGTGCGCCAGCAAGGCCACAGTCGCCCATCTCGAGCCAGCCCCCTCGTCCCTGTCCCTCGACTAAGTTCCAAGCGAGCGAGCCAGGGGAGCCGCATTGCACGGACCCTGGGCATGGGAGGCATGCCCAGGCAGCCCCCAGCAGGCACGGCATAGGCCAAGTGCCCAGCAAGCGGTAGCGGTGTGCGCACCAGCCAGGCCACAGGCGCCCATCGTGAGCCAGCCCCCTCGTCCCTGTCCCTCGACAAAGTGCCCAGCGAGCCAGCCAGGGGAGCCGCGTCACACGGACCCTTAGTATGGGAGGCATGCCAGGCAGCCCCCAGCAGGCATGGCATGGCCCAAGTGCCCAGCGTGCGACATTGGTGGGCGCGCCAGCCAGTCCACAGTCATCCATCGCGAGCCAGACCCCTCATCCCTGTTCCTGGACTAAGTGCCCAGCGACCAAGCCAGGGGAGCCGAGTCGCATGGACCCTGGGTGTGGGAGGCATTCCCCGGCAGCCCCCAGCAGGCACGGCATGGGCCAAGTGCCGAGAGTGCGGCAGCGGTGGGCGCGCCAGCCAGGCCACAGGCGCCCATCGCTAGCCAGCCCCCTCGTCCCTGTCCCTCGACAAAGTGCCCAGCGAGCGAGTCAGGAGAGCCGCATCCCACGGACCCTGGGCACGGAGGACATGCCAGGCAGCCCCAAGCAGGCACAGCATGGGCCATGTGCCCAGCGTGCGGCAGCGGTGGGAGCGCTAGCCAGGCCACAGGTGCCCATCGCGAGCCAGCGCCCTCGTCCCTGTCCCTCGACTAAGTTCCCAGCGAGCGAGCCAGGTGAGCCGCGTCGCAAGGACCCTGTGCACGGGAGGCATGCCGAGGCAGACCCCATCAGGCATGGCATGGGCCAAGTGCCCAATGTGCGGCAGTGTTGGGCGCGCCAGCCAGGCCAAAGGCGCCCATCGCGAGCCAGCCCCCTTGTCCCTGTCCCTCGACTAAGTGCCCAGCAAGCGAGCCAGGGGAGCCGCTTCGCACGTACCCTGGGCACAGGAGGCATGCCCAGGCAGACCCCAGCAGGCACGGCATGGGCCAAGTGCAAAGCGTCCGGCAGCGATGGGCGCGCCAGCCAAGCCACAGGCGCCCATCGCAAGCTAGCTCCCTCGTTCCTATCCCTCGACTAAGTTCCCAGAGAGTGAGCCAGGTGAGCCGCGTCGCATGGACCCTGTGCACGGGGGGCATGCCCAGGCAGCCCCCATCAGGCATGGCATGGGCCAAGTGCCCAGCAGGCACTGTACGGGCTGCTCGCCCAACGTGCGGCAGCGGTAGCCAGCCCCATCGTCCCTGCCCCTCGACTGACTGCCCAGCATGCGAGCAAGAGGTGCCACATCGCACGAACCCTGGGCACGGGTGGCACACCTAGGCAGCCCCCAGCAGGCACAGCATGGGCTGCTCGGCCAGCGTGCGGCAGCGGTAGCCAGCCTCCTCGTCCCTGCCCCTCGACTGACTGCCCAGTGTTCGAGCTAGGGATGCCGCGTCGCATGGACCCTGGGCATGGGTGGCACGCTTAGGCAGCCCCCAGCAGGCACGGTATGGGCTGGTTGCCCATCGTGGAGTTGCGGTGGCCAGCCCCCTCGTCCCTGCCCTCGACTGACTGCCCAGCGAGCGAGCCAGGGGTGCCGCATCGCACGGACCCTGGGCTTGGATGGCACACCTAGGCAGCCCCCAGCAGGCACGGCATGGGCTGCTCGCCCAGCGTGCGGCAGCGATGGGCGAGCCAGCCAGGCCGCGGGCGCCCATCATGAGCCAGCCCCTTCGTCCCTGCCCCTCGACTGACTACCCAGCATACGAGCCAGGGGTGTCACGTCGCACGGGTGCTGGGCACGGGTGGCACGCCCAGGCAGCCCCCAGCAGGCACGGCTTCGGCTGCTCATGCAGCGTGCGGTAGCGGTGGGTGCGCCAGCCAGACCGCGGGAGCCCATCGCGAGCCAGCCCCTACGTGCCTGTCACTCGACGTTGTGCCAATCGAGCGTGCCAGGGGGGCCACGTCGCATGGACCCTGGGCACGGGAGGCACGCCCAGGCAGCCCCCAGCAGGCACGGCATGGGCTGCTCACCCAGCGTGCGGCAGCGGTTGGCGTGCCAGCCAGGCCGCGCGCGCCCATCGCGAGCCAGCCCCCACGTCCCTGTCCCTCGACGTAGTGCCCAGTGAGCGTGCCAGGGGGCCGCGTCGCATGGACCCTGGGCACGGGTGGCACACCCAGGCAGCCCCCAGCAGGCACGACATGGCCTCTCGCCCAGTGTGAGGCAGCGGTGGGCGCGCCAGCCAGGCCGCGGGCGCCCATCGCGAGCCAGCCCCATCGTCCCTATCCCTCAACATAGTAACCAGCGACCGAGCTAGGAAGGCCGCGTTGCACGGACCCTGGGCATGGGTGGCACGCCCCTGCAGCCCCTAGTTGGCACGGCATGGGCTGCTCGCCCAACGTGCTGCAGCGGTAAGCGCGCCAGCCTGGCTGCTGGCGCCCATTGCGAGCCAGCCCCCTCGTCCCTGTCCCTCGACATTGTGCCCAGCGAGAGAGCCAGGGGGCAGCGTCGCACGGACCTTGGGCATGGGTGGCACGCCCAGGCAACCCTCAGCACGCATGGTATGGGCTGCTCGCCCAGCGTTCGACAGTGGTAGCCAGCCCCCTCGTCCCTGCCCCTCGAATGACTGCCCAGCGTGCGAGCAAAGGGTGTCGCGTCGCACGGACCCTGGGCACGGGTGGAATGTCCAGGCAGCCCCCAGCAGCCACGGCATGGGCTGCTCGCCCAGCGTGCGACAGCGGTAGCCAGCCCCTTCATCCCTGCCCCTCGACTGACTGCCTAGCGTGCAAGCCAGGGGTGCCGCATCGCACGGACCCTGGGCACCGGCGGCCCCCAGCAGGCACGGCATGGGCATCTCGCCCAGCGTACGACAGCGGGTGGGCGCGCCAGCCAGGCCGCGGGCTCCCATCGCGAGCCAGCCCCCTCGTCCCTGCCCCTCGACATAGGGCCCAGCGAGCGAGCCAGATGGGCCACATCACACGGACACTGGGCATGGGTGGCACGCCCAGGCAGCCCCCAGCAGCCACGGCATGGGCTGCTCGCCCAGCGTGCGACAGCGGTAGCCAGCCCCTTCATCCCTGCCCCTCGACTGACTGCCTAGCGTGCAAGCCAGGGGTGCCGCATCGCACGGACCCTGTGCACCGACGGCCCCCAGCAGGCACGGCATGGGCATCTCGCCCAGCGTACGACAGCGGGTGGGCGCGCCAGCCAGGCCGCGGGCTCCCATCGCGAGCCAGCCCCCTCGTCCCTGTCCCTCGACATAGGGCCCAACGAGCGAGCTAGGTGGGCCGTGACGCACAGACCCTGGGTATGGGTGGCACGGCCAGAAAGCCCCCAGCCGGCACGGCATGGGCTGCTTGCCCAGCATGCGATAGCGGTAGCTAGCCCCTTCATCCCTGCCCCTCGACTGACTTCCCAGCGTGCGAGCCAGGGGTGCCACGTCGCACGGACCCTGGGCATGGGTGGCACACCCAAGCAGCCTCCAGCAAGCACGGCATGGGCTGCTCGCCCAGTGTGTGGCAGGGGTGGGCGTGCCAGCCAGGCCGCAGGTGCCCATCGCGAGCCAGCCCCCTCGTCCCTACCCCTACAATAACTTCCCAGCGTGCGAGCCAGGGGTGCCACGTCGCACGGACCCTGGGCATGGGTGGAATGCCCAGACAGCCTCCAGCAGGCACGGCATGGGCCTCTCGTCCGGCGTGCGGCAGCGTTGGGAGTGCCAGCCAGGCAGCGGTCGCCCATCGCGAGCCAGCCCCCTCGTCCTTGTCCCTCGAGATAGTACCCAGCGATAGAGCCATGGGGGGTCGTGTCGCACGGACCCTGGGCATGGGTGGCGCGCCCAAGCAGCCCCCAGCAGGCACGGCATGGGCTGCTCACCCAGCGTGCGGCAACCGCAGCCAGCCCCTTTGTCCCTGCCCCTTGACTGACTGCCCAGCGTGCAAGCAAGGGGTGCCGCGTCGCATGGACCCGGGGCACGGGTGGCACGCCCAGGAAGCCCCTTGCAGGGATGGCATGGGCTGCTCGCCCAACGTGCCGTAGCTGTAGGCGCGCCAGCTAGGCCGCGGGCGCCCATCGCAAGCCAGCCCCTTCGTCCCTTCCCGCTCGAATGACTTCCCAGCGTGCGAGCCAGGGGTGCCATGTCGGACGGATCCTGGGCATGGGTGGCACACCCAGGAAGACTCCTGCAGGCACGGCATGGGCCTCTCGCCCAGCATGCGGCAGCAGTGGGGGTGCCAGCCAAGCCGCGGCCGCCAATCGTGAGCCATCCCCCTCGTCCCAGTCCCTCAACATTATGCCCATCGAAGGAACCAAGGGGGCCGCATCGCACGGACTCTTGGCATTGGTGGCACGCCCAGGCAGCCCCAACAAGCACGGCATGGGCTGCTCGCCCAGCGTGCGGCAGTGGTAGCGAGCCCCTTCGTTCTTTCCCCTCGACTGATTGCCCAGCGTGCAAGCCAGGGGTGCTGCGTTGCACGGACCCTGGGCATGGGTGGCACGCCCAGGCAGCCTCCAGCAGGCACGGCATGGGCCTCTCGCCCATCGTGCGGCAACGGTGGGCGTGCCAGCCAGGCCGCGGGAGCCCATCGCGAGCCAGCCCCCTCGTCCCTATCTCTCGAGATAGTGCCCAGCGAGAGAGCCATGGGGGGCCGTGCCGTATAGACCCTGGGCATGGTTGTAATGCCCAGGCAACCCCCAGCAGGCACGGCATGGGCTGCTCGCCCAGCGTGCGGCAGCGGTAGCCAGCCCCTTCTTCCCTGCTCCTCGACTGACTGCCCAGCGTGCAAGCCAGTGGTGCCGCATTGCACGGACCCTAAGGACGGGTGGCACGCCAAGCCAGCCTCTAGTAGGCACGGCATGGGCTATTAGCCCAGCGTGCGGCAGCGGTGGGCGCGCCAGCCAGGCCGCGGGCGCCCATCGTGAGCCAGCCCTCTCGTCCCAGTCTCTCGACATAGGGCCCAGCAAGCGAGCCAGGTGGGCCGCGACGCATGGACCCTGGGTATGGGTGGCACTCCCAGGAAGCCCCTAGCAGGCACGGCATGGGCTGCTCGCCCAACGTACGGCAGCGATGGGCGCGCCAGCCAGGCCGCGGGCTCCCATCGCGAGCCAGCCCCCTCGTCCCTGTAGCTCGACATAGTGCCCAGCGAGAGACCCAAGGGGGCCGTGTCGAGAGCCAGCTCCTTCATCCCTGGCCCTCGACGGACTGCCAAGCGTGCGAGCCAGGGGTGCCGCATTGCACGGACCCTGGACACTTGTGGCATGCCAAGGCAGCCCCCAGCAGGCACGACAAGGGATGCTCGTCCAGTGTGTGGCAGCGGTGGGTGCGCCAGCCAGGCTGCGGGCGCCCATTGTGAGCCAACCCCTACGTCCCTGTCCCTCGACTAAGTGCCCAGCGAGTTAGCCAAGGAGGCCGCTACACACGGACCCTAGGTTTGGGTGCCACGCCCAGGTAGCCCTTAGCAATAGCGGCCTGGGATGCTCGCCCAACGTGCGGCAGCGGTGGGAGCTCCAGCCAGGCCGCAAGCGCCCATCGCGAGCCAGCCCCCTCGTCCTTGTCCCTTGACATAGTGCCCAGCGAACGAGCCAGGTTGACCCCGTCGCATAGACCCTGGGCATGGGTGGCACGCCCAGCCAACCCCCAGCAGGCACGGTATGGGTCGTTCGCCCAGCGTGTGGTCGCGGTAGCCAGCCCCCTCGTCCCTGCCCCTCAACTGACTGCCCAGCATGCGAGCTAGGGGTGCCGCGTCGCAAGGACCCATGGCATGGGTGGCACGCCCAGGCAGCTCCCAGCAGGCAGGGCCTGGGTTGCTCGCCTAGCGTGCGGCAGCGGTGGGCGCGCCAGCCAAGCCGCGGGCTTCTATTGCGAGCCAGCCCCCTTGTCCCTGTCCCTCGACTTAGTGCCCAACGAGCGAGCCAGTGGGGCCGCATCGCACGGACCCTGGGAATGGGTGGCACGCCCAGGTAGCCCCCAGCAGACACGATATGGGCTGGTCGCCCAGCCTGCGGCAACGGTAGCCAGCTGCCTCGTCCCTGCCCCTCATCTGACTGCCCAGCGTGCGAGCCAGGGGTGCCACGTCACACAGACCCTGGGCATGGGTGGCACACCCAGGCAGCTCCCAGCAGGCACGACATGGGCTGCTCGCCCAACGTGCGGCAGCAGTGGGTGCGCCAGCATGGCTACGGGCGCCCATCGCGAGCAAGCCCCCATGTCCCTGTCCCTTGACTAAGTGCCCAGCGAGTGAGCCAGGGGGGCTGCGTCGCACGGACCCTGGCCTTGGGTGGCATGCCCAGGCAGCCCCCCGCAAGCACGGCATGGGCTGCTCACACAGCGTGCAGCAGCGATGGGCGGGCCAACCAGGCCGCTGGCGCCCATCGCGAGCCAGCCCCCTCGTCCCTGTCCCTTGACAAAGTGCCCAGCGAGCGAGCCAGGTTGACCCCATCGCACAGACCCTGGGCATGGGTGGCACGCCTAGCCAGCCCCCAACAAGCACGGTATGGGCTGCTTGCCCAGCGTGCGGCAGCGGTAGCCGGCCCCCTCGTCCCTGCCCCTCGACTGACTGCCCAGCGTGTGAGCCAGGGGTGCCACGTGGCACGGACCCATGGCATGGGTGGCACTCCCAGGCAGACCCCAACAGGCACGACATGGGCTACTCGCCCAACGTGCGGCAGCGGTTGCCAGCCCCTTCGTCCCTGACCCCCGACGGACTGCCCAGCGTGCGTGCTAGGGGTGTCGCGTCGCACGGACCGTGGGCACGGGTGGCACACCCAAGCAGCCCCCAGTAGGCACGGCATGGGCTGCTCGCCCAGCGTGCCAAGGGGGCCGTGTCGCGTGGACCCTGGGCAAGGGTGCAAAGCCCAGGCAGCCCCCAGCAGGCACGGCTGGGCTGCTTGCCCAGCGTGCGACAGCGGTGGGCGTGCCAGCCAGGCCGCAGGCGCCCATCGCGAGCCAGCCCCCTTGTCCCTGCCCCTCGACTAACTGCCCAGCTTGCGAGCTAGGAGTGCCACGTCGCACAGACCCTGGGCACGGGTGGCACGCCCAGGCAGCCCCCAACAGGAACTGCATGGGCTGGTCGCCCAGCGTGCGACAGCGGTAGCCAACCCCTTTGTCCCTGCCCCTCGATTGACTGCCCAGCGTGTAAGCCAGGGGTGCCGTGTCGCACGGAACTTAGGAACGGGTGGCACGCCCAGGCAGCCCCAAGCAGGCACGGCATGGGCTGCTCGCCCAGCGTGCGGTAGCTGTGGGTGCGCCAGCCAGGCTGCGGGCGCCCATCGCGAGCCAGCCCCCTTGTCCCTGTCCCTCGACTAAATGCCCAACGAGTGAGCCAGAGGAGGCACATTGCATGGGCCCTAGGCACGAGAGGCATGCCCAGGCAGCCCCCAGCAGGCACGACATGGGCCGAGTGCCCAGTGTACGGCTGCGGTTGGCGCGCCAGCTAGGCCACAGGCGCCCATCGCGATCCAGCCCCCTTGTCCCTGTCCCTCGACTCAGTGCCCAGCAAGCGAGCCTGGGGAGCCACGTCGCATGGACCCTTGGCACGGGAGGCATGCCTCGGCAGCCCCCAGTAGGCTCGGTATGGGCCAAGTGCCCAGCGTGCGGCATCGGTGGGCGTGCCAACCTGGCCGCAGGCACCCATCGCGAGCTAGCCCCATTGTCCCTGTCCCTCGACTAAGTGCCCAGCGAGC
This sequence comes from Moringa oleifera, assembly GCA_021397835.1. NCBI lineage: Eukaryota > Viridiplantae > Streptophyta > Magnoliopsida > Brassicales > Moringaceae > Moringa > Moringa oleifera. Next base: position 222,323 of record JAJFZO010000230.1, on the reverse strand, counting down.
GAACCAAGGGAGCCGTGTCGCATGGACCATGGGCATGAGAGGCATGCCCTGACAGCCCCCAGTAGGCACGTCATGGACCAAGTGCCCAGCATGCGGCAGCGGTAGGCGCGCTAGCGAGGCCACAGGCGCCCTTCACGATCCTGCCCCCTCGTCCCTGTCCCTCGACTTAATGCCCAGCGTGTGAGCCAGGGGAGCTGTGCCGCATGGACTCTTGGCACGGGAGGCATGCCTAGGGAGCCCCTAGCAGGCGCGACAGGGGCCAAGTGCCCGACATGCGGCAGAGGATGGTGCGCCAACAAGGCCACAGGTGCCCATCGCGAACCAGCCCCCTAGTCCTTGTCCCTCAACTAAGTTCCCAACGAGCGAGCCAAGGGAGCCGCGTTGCACAGACCCTGGGCATGGGAGGCATGCCTAGGAAGCCCCCAGCAGGCACGGCATGGGCCAAGGGCCCAGCGTGCAGCAGCGGTGGGCGTGCCAGCCAGGCCGCGGGCGCCCATCTTCAGCCAGCCCCCTCGTCCCTGCCCCTCGACTGACTGCCCAATGTGCGAGCTAGGGTTGCCACATCGCACGGACCTTAGGCACGGGTGGCACACCCTAGCAGCCCCCAACAGGCATGGCATGGGCTGCTCGCCCAGCGTGCGGCAGCGGTGGGCGCGCCAGCCAGGCCGCGGGCGCTCACCGCGAACCAGCCCCCTCGTCCCTGCCCTTCGACTGACTGCCCAGCATGCGAGCCGTTTGTGCCATGTCGCTTGGACCATTGGCACGGGTGGCACGCCCAAGCAGCCCCCAGCAGGCACGGTATGTGCTGCTCGCCCAGCGTGCGGCTATGGTGGGCGCGCCAGCCATGCCACGGGTGCCCATCGCGAGCCAGCCCCCTCGTCCCTGCCCCTCGATTGATTGCCCAGCGTACGAGGTAGGGGTGCCACAGCAGTCGCCAACAGGCACGGTGCCAGCCTTGCCAGTGGCGCCCAGGCAAGCCAGCCACGAGCACGCTATGAGGCTCAGCACATGCTGTGGGCATTGATTTCATGGGAAGGCTGGCCTTGGCCGTGTCCCCTGGCTCTGGTGGACCCTGAGGGCTGCCATGGGGTGGCTGGAGGTGCGCTGGACAGGACAGCCAGCATGCACCATGGGCCAGGCAGAGGCAGAGCTGCCTCAGCCTGTTGGCCGCAATGCCCAGTTGCGAAATTGTTGTGAATTGACCATCTTTTCATCATGGAATTGGTCACGAAATGACTCAAATAATTCGTGTAGTTCATGAGGAGTCTGCCCCTGAAGTTTGGGATTATTTCGACTCACGGGCTATTTTTGATGATTTTTTCAATTTTTGGCTGTAGAAAATTCATTAAAAAAAATTTAGTGCTCAGAAAATTCTGAAATTTTTTCTAGTCGTAGATATGATTATTCTTCATTTATATACAAAATTTCAGCTCAAAATTCCAAGTAAATAATTTTTTGGATACATTATGATGGCTCAGACATATTGATGTTTCCTCCTGCCGGGAGTGAAATTTCATTTAAGACTCTTTAGGGGGGAGGTGGTCACCGAGCTTGCTAGGTGCCAATAGGCCATGCGTGCCTCCCCCCTGCCCATCCCACGTGGGCAGGCAGGCGGTCGGTGACATTGATCGAAGAGTGTGGGACGCCCGATCAGTAGCCAAAAGAGTGGGGAAAACGTGGGAAATGAAATCCGCTAAATTGTGGGCAACGAAATGAGAAAAATCGTGGGATAATGAGCTGGGATGTGGCTATAGAAGCTCAATGGTGTGGGCGACGAAGCTAACGATGATGCATGCTACGTGAGGGCCAAATCATTGGGGGGATTTCAAGCATGTGGAGTGCTTCCTCGCAAGCCCTCAAGGCGACGGATGCGGGGTTGGATCTCGATGCTCAGGCTTGCCAAGAAGCAGACTTGTTGCGCAGCACGATCGATGACATGATCATTGACCGTTAGCAACGAGCGAGCCACACGGCCAGCCTGGGCACGTTGTGACACCCCTGCTGCCAAGGCATCATCGGTGGTCCCTTGCCATTGAAGAATCGTCCCTTGCTATTGAAACAATTTTGCGCTTAGCTGCTTGGATGCGGCGACACACGATGACCTGCATGATCGATGGGCCTTTCACTCATTGGCTTGCAGCTTGTTTGGTGCTGTTGCTGCCCATTTGTACGTGCGGCGTATGAGTGGTGATCTAGTCGTGCGCGTTGGCAAGCTCCATGCTCTCGCATCAAACTGTCGACTAGCATGTCACTTCAAGCTCGACCCCGAGCCATACATTGGTGTTTCGTGGGTGACATCGGGACCCTATGTCGCGTGCCTTCA
>JAJFZO010000230.1:205000-212500 GCA_021397835.1 Moringa oleifera | reverse complement strand
CCAGCCAGGCAACGGGCGCCCATCGCAAGCCAGCCCCCACGTCCCTGTCCCTCGACTATGTGCCCAGCGAGCGAGCCAGGGGGGCCGCTTCACATGCACCTTGAGCATGGGTGGCATGCCCAGGAAGCCCCCAGCAGGCACGGCATGGGCTGCTCGTCGAGCGTGCGGTCGAGGTGGGCGCTCCAGCCAGGCCATAGGCGCCCAACGTGAGCCAGCCCCCTCGTCCCTGTCCCTCGACTAAATGCCCACCAAGTGAGCAAGGGGGGCCGCGTCGCATGGACCCTGGGCATGAGTGGCACGCCCAGGAAGCCCCCAGCAGGCACGGCATGGGCTGCTCGCCCAGCGTGCGACTTTGGTGGGCGCGCCAGCCAAGCCACAGGCGCTCATCGCGAGCCAGCCCCCTCGTCCCTGTCCCTTGACTTAGTGCCCAGCGAGCGAGTCAGAGGAGCCGCGTCGCATGGACTCTTGGTACGGGAGGCATGACCAAGAAGGCCCCCGCAGGCACGGCATGGGCCAAGTGCCCAGCATGCGGCAGAGGAGGGCACGCCAGGCAGGCCACAGGCGCCCAACGCGATCCAGTCCCCTCGTCCCTGTCCCTCGACTAAGTGCCCAGCGAGTGAGCCAGGGGGGCCGCGTCGCACGGACTCTGGGCACGAGTGGCACGCCCAGGAAGCCCCCAGCAGGTACAACATGGGCTGCTCGCCCAGCGTGCGACTGCGGTGGGCGCGCCAGCCAGGTCGCGGGCGCCCATAGCTAGCCAGCCCCAACGTCCCTGTCCCTCGACTAAGTGCCAAGCGAGCAAGCCAGGAGGGCCGCGTCGCACAGAGGCTGGGCATGGTTGGCACGTCCAGGCAGCCCCCGGCTGGCACGGCATGGGCTGCTCGCCTAGCGTGCGGCAGCGGTGGGCGCGCCAAAAAGGCCGCGGCCGCCCATCGCGAGCTAACGCCCACGTCCCTTTTGCTCGACTAAGTGCCCAGCAAATGAGCCAGGGGAGCCCCATTGCAAGGACCCTGGGCACGGGTGGCACTCCCAGGAATCCCCCAGCAGGCACGGCATGGGCTGCTCGCCCAGCATGCGGCAGCGGTGGGGGCGCCGGCCAGGCCACGGGCACCCATCGCGAGCCAGCCCCCTCGTCCCTGTCCCTCGACTTAGTGCCCAGCGAGCGAGTCAGGGGAGCCGCGTCGCATGGCCACATGGCACAGGAGTCATGCCCAGGCAGCCCCCCGCAGGCACGGCACCGGCCAAGTGCCCACCATGCGGCAGAGGAGGGCGAGCCAGCCAGGCCAAAGGCGCCCATCACGAGCCAGCCCCCTCGTCCCTGTCCCTCGACTATGTGCCCAGCGAGCGAGCCAGGGGGGCCGCGTCGCATGCACCCTGAGCATGGGTGGCATGCCCAGGAATTCCCCAGCAGGCATGGCATGGGCTGCTCACTGATCGTGTGGTAGAGGTGGGCGTGCCAGCCAGGCCACAGGCGCCCAACGCGAGCCAGCCCCCTTGTCCCTGTCCCTCGACTTAGTGCCCAGCGAGCGAGTCAGGGGAGCCGCGTCGCACGGACTCTTGGTACGGGGGGAATGACCAGGAAGCGCCCCACAGGCACAGCATGGGCCAAGTGCCCAGCATGCGGCAGAGGATGGCGCGCTAGCCAGGCCACAGGCGCCCAAGGCGATCCAGTCCCTTCATCCCTGTCGCTCGACTAAGTGCCCAGCAAGTGAGCCAGGGGGGCCGCATCGCACAGACCCTGGGCACGAGTGGCGCGCCCAGGAAGCCCCCAGCAGGCACGGCATGGGCTGCTCGCCCAGCGTGCGACTGCGGTGGGCGCGCCAGCTAGGCCGCAGGCACCCATCGCTAGCCAGCCCCAACGTCCCTGTCGCTCAACTAAGTGCCAAGTGAGCACGCCAGGGGGGTCATGTCGCACGGACCCTGGGTATGGTTGGCACACCTAGGCTGCCCCTGGCTGGCATGGCATGGGCTGCTCGCCCAGCATGTGGCAGTGGTAGACGCGCCAAAAAGGCCGCGGCCGCCCATCGCGAGCCAGCACCCACGTCCCTGTCGCTCGACTAAGTGCCCAGCAAGCGAGCCAGGGGAGCCGCGTTGCATGGACCCTGGGCACGGGTGGCACGCCCAGGAATCCCCCAGCAGGCATGGCATGGGCTGCTCACCCTGCATGCGGCAGCGGTGGGGCGCCAGCCAGGCCACGGGCGCCCATCGTGAGCAAGCCCCCTCGTCCCTGTCCCTCGACTAAGTACCCAGCGAGCGAGCCAAGCGGGCCACGTCGTATAGACGCTGGGCATGGGTTACACGCCCAGGCAGCCCCCAGCAGGCACGGCATGGGCTGCTCCCCCAGCATACGGCAGCGGTAGCCAGCCCCCTCGTCCCTGCCCCTCGACTGACTACCCAGCATGCGAGCCAGGGGTGCCGCGTCGCACGGACCATTGGCACAGGTGGCACACCCAAGAAGCCCCCAACAGGCACGGCATGGGCTGCTTGCCCAGTGTGCAGCAGCGATGGGGTCGCCAGCAAGTCTGCGTGGGCCCATCGCGAGCCAGCCCCCACGTCCCTGTCCCTCAACTAAGTACCCAGCGTGCGGCAGCGGTGGGCGTTCCTGCATGGCCCCCACGTCCCTGTCCCTCGACGAAGTGCCTAACGAGGGAGCCAGGGGGGCCACGTCGCATGGACCCTGGGCACTGGTGGCACGCCCAGACAGCCCCCAGTAGGCACGGCATGGGCTGGTCGCCCAGCGTCCAGCAGCAGTGGGCGGGCCAGCACGGCCGCGGGCGCCCATCGCGAGCCAGCCACCACGTCCCTCTTCCTCGATGAAGTGCCCAGCGAGCGAGCCAAGGAGCCGCATCACATGGACCCTTGGCACGGGTAGCACGCCCATGCAGCCCCCAGCAAGCACGGCATGGGCTGCTCGCCCTGCATGCGGCAGCGGTGGGGGCGCCAGCCAGGCCACGGGCACCCATCACGAGCCAGCCCCCTCGTCCCTGTCCCTCGACTATGTGCCCAGCGAGCGAGCCAGGGGGGCCGCGTCGCATGCACCCTGAGCATGGGTGGCATGCCCAGGAATTCCCCAGCAGGCACGGCATGGGCTGCTCACCGAGCGTGCGGTCGAGGTGGGCGCGCCAGCCAGGCCACAGGCGCCCAACGCGAGCCAGCCCCCTTGTCCCTGTCCCTCGACTTAGTGCCCAGCGAGCGAGTCAGGGGAGCCGCGTCGCACGGACTCTTGGTACAGGAGGCATGACCAGGAAGTGCCCCGCAGGCACGGCATGGGCCAAGTGCCCAGCATGCGGCAGAGGATGGTGCGCCAGCCAGGCCACAGGCGCCCAAGGCGATCCAGTCCCCTCGTCCCTGTCCCTCGACTAAGTGCCCAGCGAGTGAGCCAGGGGGGCCACGTCGCATAGACCCTGGGCACGAGTGGCATGCCCAGGAAGCCCCCAGCAGGCACGGCATGGGCTGCTCGCCCAGCGTGCGACTGCGGTGGGGGCGCCAGCCAGGCCGCGGGCGCCCATCGCTAGCCAGCCCCAACGTCCCTGTCGCTCAACTAAGTGCCAAGCGAGCACGCCAGAGGGGCCGTGTCGCACGGACCCTGGGTATGGTTGGCATGCCCAGGCTGCCCCTGGCTGGCATGGCATGGGCTGCTCGCCCAGCGTGTGGCAGCGGTGGAGGTGCCAGCCAGGCCACGGGCGCCCATCGCGAGCAAGCCCCCTCGTCCCTGTCCCTCGACTAAGTGCCCAGCGAACGAGACAGGGGAGCCATGTCGGATGGACCCTGGGCATGGGAGGCATGCCCCAGCAGCCCCCAGCAGGCACGGCATGGGCCAAGTGCCCGACGTGTGGTAGAGGTGGGCGCGCCAGCCAGGCCACGGGCGCCCATCGCGAGCCAGCCTCCTTGTCCCTGTCACTCGACAAAGTGCCCAGCGAGCGAGCCAGGGGAGCCGTGTCGCACAGATCCTGGGCACAGGAGGCACTCCCTGGCAGCCACCAGTATGCACGGCATGGGCCATGTGCCCAGCGTGCAGCAACGGTGGGCGCGCCCGCCAGGCCACGGGCGCCAATCACGAGCCAGCCCCCTCGCCCTGTCCCTCTACTAAGTGCCCAGCGAGCGAGCCAGGGGAGCCGCGTCTCATGGACCCTGGGCATGGGAGGCATTCCCAGGCAGCCCTCAGCAGACACGGCATGGGCCAAGTGCCCGTCATTCGGCAGCGGTGAGCGCACCAGCCAGGCCATGGGCTCCCATCGCGAGCTAGCCCCCTGGTCCCCGTCCCTCGTCTAAGTGCCCAGCGAGCGAGCCAGGGTAGCGATGTCGCACTGACCCTGGGTACGGGAGGCATGCCCCGGCAGCCCCCAGCAGGCATGGCATGGGCCAAGTGCCCAGCGTGCGGTAGAGGTGGGCGCGCCAGCCAGGCCACGGGCGCCCATCGCGAGCCAGCCCCCACGTCCCTGTCTCTCTACGTAATGCCCAGCGAGCGAGCAAGGGGGGCCACGTCGCACGGACCCTCGGCATGAGTGGCAAGCCCAGGTAGGCCCTAGCAGGCATGGCATGGGCTGCTCGCCCAGCGTGCAGCAGCGGTGGGTGCGCCAGCCAGGTCGCGGGCCCCCATCGCGAGGCAGCCCCCTCGTCCCTGCCCCTCCATTGGCTGCCAAGCGTGTGAGCCAGGGGAGCCGTGTCGCACAGATCCTGGGCACGGGTGGCACGCCCAGGATGCCCCAAGGAAGCACGACATGGGCTGCTCGCCCAGCGTGCGACAGCGGTAGGCGCGCCAGCCAGGTCCCGGGCGCCAATCGCGTGCCAGCCTCCTCGTCCTTGCCCCTCGACTAACTGCCAAGCGTTCGAGCCAGGGGTGCCATGTCGCACGGACCCTGGGCCCTGGTGGCACGCCGAGGCAGCCCCCAGCAGGCACGGCTTGGGCTGCTCGCCCAGCGTGTGGCAGCGGTGGGCTCGCCAGCCAGGCCGCGGGCGCCCATCGCGAGCCAGCGCCGACGTCCCTGTCCCTCGACTAAGTGCCCAGCGAGCGAGCCAGGGGTGCCGCGTCGCACGAACCCTGGGTACAGGTGGCATGCCCAGGCAGCCCCCAGCAGGCACGGCATGGGCTGCTCGCCCAGCGTGCGGCAGCGGTGGGCGCGCCAGCCAAGCCACGGGCGCCCATCGCGAGCCAGCCCCCTCTTCCCTGCCCCTCGACTGACTGCCCAGCGTGTGAGCCAGGGGTGCCGCGTCGCACGGACCCTGGGCACGGGTGGCCCGCCCAGGCATCCCGCAGCAAGCATGACATGGGCTGCTCGCCCAGTGTGCGGCAGCGATGGGCGCCCCAGCCAGGCCACGGGCGCCCATCGCGACCCAGCCCCCTCGTCCCTGCCCCTCGACTGACTGCTCAGAGTGCGAGCCAGGGGTGCCACAGCAGTCGCCATCAGGCACGGCGCTAGCCTTGCCAGGGGCACCGCACGCGAGCCAGCCGCGAGCACGCTGTGAGGCTCAGCACATGCTGTGGGCTTTGATTTCATGGGCAAGCTGGCCTTGGCCGTGGCCCATGGCTCTGGTGGACCCTGAGGGCTGCCATGGGGTGGCTTGACATGTGCTGGACAGGGCAGCCAGCATGCATCATGGGCCAGGCAGAGGCACAGCTGCCCCAGCCTGCTGGCCGCAATGCCCAGTTGCAAAATTGTTATGAACTGACCATCTTTTCATCATGGAATTTGTCCTGAAATGACTCAAATAATTCATGTAATTCCTGAGGAGTCTGCCCCTGAAGTTTGGGATCATTTCGACTCACGGGCTATTTTTGATGATTTTTTCGATTTTTGGCTGTAGAAAATTCATTAAAAAAAATTTAGTATCCAGAAAATTCTAAAATTTTTTCTGGTGGTAGATATGATTATTCTCCATTTATGTACAAAATTTTATGCTCAAAATTCCAAGTAAATAATTTTTTAGACCCATTATGACGGCTCAGATATATTGATGTTTCCTCCAACCGAGAGTGAAATTTCATTTAAGACTCTTTAGGGGGGAGGTGGTCACCTAGCTTGCTGGGTGCCAACAGGCCATGCGTGCCTCCCCCCTGCCCATCCCACGTGGGCAGGCGCTGGGCTCGAGCAACCCAGCGCGCATGGCATGGGCAGGGCGGCTTGCTGCCTTGCCCATCCAGCCGGTGGTCCGAGGTTGTGGCGGCCACCACCGCCGGCAGGCAGGCGGCCGGCGACATCCCCCGAAGAGTGTGGGACGCCCGATCAGTAGCCAACGGAGTGGGGAAAATATGGAAAATGAAATCTGCTAAATTGTGGGCAATGAAATGAGAAAAATCGTGGGATAATGAGCTGGGATGTGGCTACAAAAGCTCGATGGTGTGGGCGGCGAAGCTAATGATGATGCATGCTACGCAAGGGCCAAATCACTGGGGTGATTTTGAGCATGCGGAGTGCTTCATCGCAGGCCCTCGAGGTGGCAGAAGTTGGGTTTGATCCTGACGCTCAGGCTTGCCTAGGCGGACTCGTTGTGCAGTGCGATCGGCGACACGATCATCGGCCATTAGCAACGGGTGAGCCACACGGGCAGCCTGGGCAAGGCGTGACACCCTGCTGCCAAGGCTCATCGGTGGAAAAAAATGGGCAACGAAACGAGAGAAATTGTGAGATAATGAGCTGGGATGTGGCTAGACAAACTCGACGGTGTTGGTGGCGAAGCTAACGATGATGCATGCTACGCGAGGGCCAAATCTCTGGGGGGATTTCGAGCACGCGGAGTGCTTCGTCGCAGGCCCTCGAGACCGCGGATGCGGGGCTGGATCCCGACGCCCAAGCTTGCCTAGGCGGACTCGTTGCACAGCTCGATCGACGACACGATCATCGGCTGTTAGCAATGAGCGAGCCACATGGCCAGCCTGGGCAAGGCGTGACACCCCTGCTGCCAAGGCCTCATCGGTGGGAAAAATGTGGGCAACGAAATGAGAAAAATCATGGGATAATGAGCTGGGATGTGGCTGCACAAGCTCGACGGTGTGGGCGGCGAAGCTAACGATGATGCATGCTACGCGAGGGCCAAATCGCTGGGGGGATTTTGAGCATGCGGAGTGCTTCATCGCAGGCCCTCGAGGTGACAGATGCGGGGCTGGATCCCGACACCCAGGCTTGCCTAGGCAGACTCATTGCGCAGCGCGATCGATGACACGATCGTCGGCTGTTAGCAATGAGCGAGCCACACGGCCAGCCTGGGCAAGGCGTGACACCCCTGCTGCCAAGGCCTCATCGGTGGGAAAAATGTGGGCAACAAAATGAGGAAAAATCGTGGGATAATGAGCTGGGATGTGGCTACATAAGCTCAACGGTGTGCGTGGTGAAGCTAACGATGATGCATGCTACGCGAGGGCCAAATCGTTAGGGGGAATTTGGAGCATGCAGAGTGCTTCGTCGCAGGCCCTCAAGGTGGCAGACGTGGGGTTGGATCCCGACGCTCAGGCTTGCCTAGGCGGACTCGTTGCGTAGCGCGATCGACGACACGATCGTCGAC
>JAJFZO010000230.1:167500-197500 GCA_021397835.1 Moringa oleifera | reverse complement strand
GCGGGTGCCCATCGCGAGCTAGACCCCACGTTCCTGTCCCTCGACTAAGTGCCCAGTGAGTCAGCCAGGGGTGCCACATCGCACGGACCCTGGGCATGAGTGGCACGCCAAGGCAGCTGCCAGCAGGCACGGCATGGGCTGCTCGTCCAGCGTGCAGCAGCGGTGGGCGCGCCAGCCAGGCCGCGGGTGCCCATCGCGAGCCAGCCCCCTTGTCCCTGCCCCTCGACTCACTGCCCAGCATGCGAGCTAGGGGTACCACGTCGCACGGACCTTGGGCACGGGTGGCATGGCCAGGCAGCCCCCAGCAGGCACGGCATGGCCTGCTCGCCCAGCATCGGCCACGGTGGGCGCACCAGCCAGGCCGTGGGCGCCCATCGTGAGCCAGCCCCAACGTCCCTGTCCCTCGACTAAGTTCCCAAAGAGAGAGCCAGGGGCGCCCATCTCGAGCCAGCCCCCTCGTCCCTGCCCCTCCACTGACTGCCCAGCGTGCGAGCCAGGGGTACCGCATCGCACGGACCCTGGGCATGGGTGGCACACCCAGGCAGCCCCTCGCAGGCACGGCATGGGCTGCTCGCCCTGCGTTCTGCGGCGGTGGGCGCGCCAGCCGGGCCACAGACGCCCATCGCGACCAAGCCCCCTCGTCCGTGCCCCTCGATTAAATGCCCAGCGTGCGAGCCAGGGGTGCCACGTCGCACGGACCCTGGGCATGGGTGGCACACCCAGGCAGCCCCGAGCAGGCATGGCATGGGCTGCCTGCCCATCGTGCGGCAGCGGTGGGCGCACCAGCCAGGCCGCAGGCGCCTGCGGCCTGGCTGGTGCGCCCACCGCGAGCCAGCCCCCACGTCCCTGTCCCTCGACTAAGTGCCCCGTGAGTGTTCCATGGAAGCCACGTCACACAGACCTTGGGAATGTGTGGCACGCCCAGGCAGCCACAAGCAGGCACGGCATGGGCTGCTCGCCCATCGTGCGGCAGGGGTGGGCGCGCCAGCCAGGCCGCGGGCGCCCATCGCGAGATAGCCCCCACGTTCCTGTCCCTCGACTAAGTGCCCAGAGAGCGAGCCAGGGGTGCCACGTCGCACGGACCCTGGGCATGGGAGGCAGGCCCAGGCAGCCCCCAGCAGGCATGGCATGGGCTTCTAGCCCTGCGTGCGGCAGCGTGAGCGCGCCAGCCAGGCCGCAGGCGCCAATCGCGAGCCAGATCCCTCGTCCCTGCCACTCGACTGACTGCCCAGGGTGCGTGCCAGGGGTGCCACGTCGCACGGACCCTGGGCATGGGTGGCACACCAAGGCAGCCCCCAGCAGGCACGGCATGGGCTGCTCACCCAGCGTGCGGCAGCGGTGGGCGCGCCAGCCACGCCACGGGCGCCCATCGCGAGCTAGCCCCCACGTTCCTGTCCCTCGACAAAGCGCCCAGCGAGCGAGCCAGGGGGGCAGCGTCGCATGGACCCTGGGCATGGTGGAACACCGAGGAAGCCCCCAGCAGGCAGGGCATGGGCTGCTCACCCTCCGTGCGGCAGCGGTGGGCGAGCCAGCCAGGCCGCGGTCGCCCACCGCGATCAAGCCCCCGAGTCCCTGCCCCACGACTGACTGCCCAGCGTTGCACGGACCTTAGGCACGAGTGGCACGTCCGGGCAGCCCCCAGCAGGCACGGCATGGGCTGCTCGCCCAGCATGCGGCAGTGGTGGGCTCGCCGGCCAGGCTGCGGGTGCCCATCGCGAACCAGCCCCCATGTCCCTGCCCCTCAACTGACTGCCTAGCGTCCAAGCCAGGGGTGCCGCATCGCACGGACCCTTGGCATGGGTGACACACCCAGGCAGCCCCCAGCAGGCATGGCATGGGCTGCCTGCCCATCGCGAGCAAGCCCCCGAGTCCCTGCCCCCACGTCCCTGTCCCTCGACTAACTGCCCCGTGAGTGTTCCATGGAAGCCACGTCACACAGACCCTGGGCACGTGTGGCACACCAAGGCAGCCCCCAGCAGTCACGGCATGGACTGCTCGCCCATCGTGCGGCAGAGGTGGGCGGGCCAGCCAGGCCGCGGGCGCCCATCGCGAGCTTGCCCCTACGTTCCTGTCCCTCGACTAAGTGCCCAGAGTGCGAGCCAGGGGTGCCACGTCGCATGGACCCTGGGAAAGGGAGGCAGGCCCAGGCAGCCCCCAGCAGGCAAGGCATGGGCTGCTCGCCCAGCGTGCGGCAGCAGTGAGCGCGCCAGCCAGGCCGCGGGCGCCCATCGCGAACCAGCCCCCTCGTCCCTGCCCCTCGACTGACTGCCTAGCGTCCAAGCCAGGGGTGCCGCGTCGCACGGACCATTGGCATGGGTGACACACCCAGGCAGCCCCCAGCAGGCATGGCATGGGTTGCCTGCCCATCGCGAGCAAGCGCCCGAGTCCCAGCCCCCACGTCCCAGCCCCCACGTCCCTATCCCTCGACTAAGTGCCCAGCGAGCGTTCCATGGAAGCCACGTCACACAGACCCTGGGCACGTGTGGCACACCCAGGCAGCCCCCAGCAGGCACGGCATGGGCTGCTCGCCCAGTGCGAGGCAGTGGTGGGCGCGCTAGCCATTCCGCGGGGGCCCATCGCGAGCCAGCCCCCACGTCCCTGTCCCTCGACTATGTTCCCAGCGAGCAATCCAGAGGTCTCGCATCGCATGGACCCTGGGCATGGGAGGCATGCCCAGGCAGCCCCCAGTAGGCACAGCATGGGCCAAGTGCCCAGCATGCGGCAGCGGTGGGCGCACCCGCCAGGCCACGGGCTCCCATCGCGAGCCAGCCCCCAGGTCCCTGTCCCTCGTCTAAGTGCCAAGCGACTGAGCCAAGGGAGCCGTGTCGCATGGACCCTGGACACGGGTGGCACGCCCAGGCAGCCCCCATCAGGCACGGCATGGGCTGCTAACCCAGCGTGCGGCAGCGGTGGGCGCGCCAGCCAGGCCGCGGGCGCCCATCGCGATTCAACCCCCGAGTCCCTGCCCCACGAATGACTTCCCAGTGTGCGAGCCAGCGGTGCCGTGTCGCACGGACCCTGGGCACAGGTGGCACACCCGGGAAGCCCCCAGCAGGCACGGCATGGGCTGCTCGCCCAGCGTGCGGCAGCGGTGGGCGCGCCAGCCAGGCCGCAGGCGCCCATCGCGAGCCAGCCCCCTCGTTCCTGACCCTCGACTTACTGCCCAGCATGCGAGCCAGGGGTGCCATGTCGCACAGACCCTGGGCACGGGTGGCATGCCCAGGCAGCCCCCAGCAGGCACGGCATGGGCTGCTCGCCCAGCGCGGGGCAGCGATGGGCGCGCCAGCCAGGCCGTGGGCGCCCATCGTGAGCCAGCCCCACGTCCCTGCCCCTCGTCTGACTGCCCAGCATGCGAGCAAGGGGTGCCGCATCGCACCGACCCTGGGCACGAGTGGCACACCCATCCAGCCCCCAGCAGGCACGGCGTGGGCTGCTCGCCTAGCGTGCAGCAGCGGTGGGCACGCCAGCCAGGCCATGGGCGCCCTTCGTGAGCTAGTCCCCACGTTTCTTTCCCTCGACTAAGTGCCCAGTGAGCAAGCCAGGGGGGCCACGTCGAACAGACCCTGGGCACGGGTGGCATGCCAAGGCAGCCCCCAGCAGGCATGGCATGGGCTGCTCACCCAGCGTGTGGCAGCTGTGGGCGCGCCAGCCAGGCCGCTGGCGCCCATCGCAAGTCAGCCCCCGAGTCCCTGCCCCTCGAATGACTGCCCAGCGTGCGAGCCAAGGGTGCCACGTCGCACGGACCCTGGGCATGGGTGGCATGCCCTGGCAGCCCCCAGCAGGCATGGCATGGGCTGCTCACCCAGCGTACGGCAGCGGTGGGCGTGCCAGCCAGGCCACGGGCGCCCATCGCGAGCCAGCCCCCTCATCCCTGTCCCTCGACTAGGTGCCCAGCAAGCGAGCCAAGGGAGCCGTGTTGCATGGACCCTGGGCACGGGAGGCATGCCCAGGAAGCCCCCAGCAGGCACGGCATGGGCCAAGTGCCCAGCATGCGGCAGCGGTGGGTGCACCAGCCAGGCCACAGGCTCCCATCGTGAGCCAGCCCCCTGGTCCCTGTCCCTCGACTAAGTACCCAGCGAGCGAGCCAGGGGAGCCATGTCGAATGGACCCTGGGCACAGGTGGCATGCCCAGGCAGCCCCCAGCAGGCATGGAATGGGCTGCTCACCCAGCGTGCAGCAGCGGTGGGCGCGCCAGCCTGGTCGCGGGCGCCCATCTCCAGCCAGCCCGCACGTCCCTGTCCCTCGACTAAGTGCCCAGCGAGCGAGCCAGGGGGGCCACCTCGCACGGACCCTGGGCAGGGGTGGCCCACCCAGGCAACCCCCAGCAGGAATGGCATGGCTGCTCGCCCAGCGTGCGGAAGCAATGGGCGCACCAGCCATGCCGCTGGCGCCCATCGCGAGCCAGCCCCCACGTCCCTGTCCCTCAACTAAGTGTCTGTGAGCAAGCCAGGGGGGTCGCGTCGCATGGACTCTAGGCACGGGTGGCACGCCCAGGCAGCCCCCAGCAGCCACGGCATGGGCTGCTCGCCCAGCTTGCGGCAGCGATGGGCGCACCAGCCAGGCCGCGGGCGCCAATCGCAAGCCAACCCCCACGTCCCTGTCCCTCGACAAAGTGCCCAGCGAGTGTGCCAGGGGGGCCGTGTCGCACAGACCCTGGGCACAGGTGGCACACCCAGGAAGCCCCCAGAAGGCAAGGCTTGGGCTGCTCGCCCATCGTGCTGCTGAGGTGGGCGCACCAGCCAGGCTGCAGGCGCCCATTGCGAGCCAGCCCCCACGTCCCTGTCCCTCGACTAAGTGCCCCATGAGCGAGCCATGGGAGCCACCTCGCACAGACCCTGGGCACCAGTGGCACACCCAGGCAGCACCCAGCAGGCACGGCATGGGCTGCCCGCCCAGCGTACTGCAGCGGGGGCGCGCCAGCCAGGCCGCGGGAGCCCATCGCGAGCAAGCCCCCTCGTCCCTGCCCCTCGACTGACTGCCCAGCGTACGAGAAAGGGGTGCCGCATCGCACGGACCCTAGCCATGGGTGGCACGGCCAGGCAGCCCCCAGCAGGCGCGGCATGGGCTGCTCGCCCAGCGTGCTGCAGCGGTTGGCGTGCCAGCCAGGCCGCGGTCGCCCATCGCGAGCCAGCCCCCACATCTCTGTCCCTCGACTAAGTGCCCAGCGAGCGAGCCAGGGGGGCATGTCGCACAGACCCTGGGCACGGGTGGCACGCCCAGGCAGCCCCCAGCAGGCACGGCATGGGCTGCTCGCCCAGCGTGCTGCTGCGGTGGGCGCGCCAGCCAGGCCGCAGGCGCCGATCGCGAGCCAACCCCTCGTCCCTGCCCCTCGACCGACTGCCCAACGTGCGAGCCAGGGGTGCCACATCGCATGGACACTGGGCACGAGTTGAACGCCCAGGCAGCCCCCGGCAGGCACGGCATGGGCCGCTCGCCCAGCGTGCGGCTGCGGTGGGCGCACCAGCCAGGCCGCGGGCGCCGATCGCAAGCCAACCCCTCGTCCCTACCCCTCGACTGTCTGCCCAACGTGCAAGCCAGGGGTGCCGCGTCGCATGGACACTGGGCACGGGTTACACGCCCAGGCAGCCCCTAGCAGGCACGGCATGGCCCATCGCGAGCCAGCTCCCTCGTCCCTGCCCCTTGACTGACTGCCCAGCGTGCGAGCCAGAGGTGACGCGTCGCACGGACCCTGGGCATGGGAGGCACGCCCAGTCAGCCCCCAGCTGGCACGGCATGGACTGCTCACCCAGTGTGCGGCAGCGGTGGGCGCGCCAGCCAGGCCACTGGCGCCCATCGCGGGCCAGCCCCCACGTCCCTGCCCCTCGACTGACAGCCCAGCGAGCGAGCCAGGGGAGCCTCATCGCACAGACCCTGGGCTTGGAAGGCATGCCCAGGGAGCCCCCAACAGGCACGGCATGGGCCAAGTACCCAGTCTGCTGCAGCGGTGTGCACGGCAGCCAGGCCACAGGCGCCCATCGCGAGACAGCCCTCTCATCCCTGTCCCTCGAGTAAGTGCCCAGCGAGCGAGCCAGGGGAGCCATGCCGAATGGTCCCTGGGCACGGGAGGCATTCCCAGGAAGCCCCCAGAAGGCACGGCTTGGGCCAAGTGTCCAACGTGCGGCAGCGGTGGTCCCACCAGCGAGGCCACAGGCTCCCTTCGCGAGCCAGCCCCCTCGTCCCTGTCCCTCGACTAAGTGCCCAGTAAGTGAGCCTGGGGAGCCGTGCCGCATGGACCCTGGGCATGGGCGACATGCCAAGGAAGCCCCCAGAAGGCACGGCATGGGCCAAGTGCCCAGCGTGCGGTAGCGGTGGGCACGCCAGCCAGGCCACAGGCGCCCATCGCGAGCCAGCCCCCTCGTCCCTGTCCCTCGACTAAGTGCCCAGTGAGCATGCCACGGGGGACGCCTTGCACGGACCCTTGGCACGGTAGGCATGCCCAGGAAGCCCCCAGCAGGCACAGCATGGGCCAAGTGCCCAGCGTGCGGTAGCGGTTGGCACGCCAGCCAGGCCACAGGCGCCCATCGCGGGCCAGCCTGCTCGTCCCTGTCCCTAGACTAAGTGCCCAGTGAGCGAGCAAGGGGAGCCGCGTCGCATGGACCCTGGGCATGGGAGGCATGCCCAGGCAGCCCCCAGCAGGCACGGCATGGGCTGCTCGCCCGGAGTGAGGCAGCGGTGGGCGTGCCAGCCATTCCGCGGGTGACCATCGCGAGCCAGCCCCTACGTCCCAGTCCCTCGACTATGTGCCCAGCGAGCGATCCATGGGGGCCGCGTCGCACGGACCCTGCACATGGGTTGCACGCACAGGCAGCCACCAACAGGCACGGCATGGGCTGCTCACCCAGTGCGAGGCAGTGGTGGGTGCGCTAGCCATTCCGCGGGCGCCCATCACGAGCCAGCCCCCACGTCCCTGTCCCTCGACTATGTTCCCAGCGAGCAATCCAGAGGGGCCACGTCGTACGGACCCTAGGCCTGGGTGGCAGGCCCAGGAAACCCCAGCAGGCACGGCTTGGGCTGCTCGGCCAGTGTGAGGCAGCGGTGGGCGCGCCAGCCATGCCACGGGCCCCCATCGCAAAGCCAGCCCCCACGTCCCTGCCCGTCGACTGACTGCCCAGCGTGCGAGCCAGGGGTGCTGTGTCGCACGGACCCTGGGCACGGGTGGCATACCCAGGCAGCCCCCAGCAGGCACGGCATGGGCTGCTCGCACAGCGTGAGGCAGCGGTGGGCGCCCCAGCAATGCCGCGGGCCCCCATCGCGAGCCAGCACCCTCGTCCCTGCCCCTCGACTGACTGCCCAGCGTGTGAGCCAGGGGTGCCCTGTCGCACCGACCCTGGGCACGGGAGGCACGCCCAGGCAGCTCCCAGCAGGCACGGCATGGGCTGCTCGCCCAGTGTGAGGCAGCAGTGGGCACGCCAGCCTGGTCGCTGGCGATCCAGGGGAGCCGCGTTGCACGGACCCTGGGCATGGGTTGCATGCCCTGGCTGCCCCCAGCAGGGATGGTATGGGCTGCTCGCCCAGCGTGCTGCAGCGGTGGGTGCGCCAGCCAGGCCGCGGCGCCCTTCGCGAGCCAGCCCCCTCGTCCCTGTCCCTCGACTAAGTGCCCAGCGAGCGAGCCGGGGTAGCCGCGTTGCACGGACCCTGGCATGGGTGGTACGCACAGGCAGCCCCCAGCAGGGACGGCATGGGCTGCTCACCCCGTACGAGGCAGTGGTGGGCGCGCTAGCCATTCCGCGGGCGCCCATCGCGAGCCAGCCCCCACGTCCCTGTCCCTCGACTATGTTCCCAGCGAGCGATCCAGGGGGGCCGCGTCGCATGGACCCTGGGCATGGGTGGCAGGCCCAGGAAACCCCCAGCAGGCACGGCATGGGCTGCTCGCAGGCACGAGCATGAGCTTGCCCAGAGTGAGGCAGCGGTGGGCGCGCCAGCCATGCCGCGGGCGCCCATCGCGAGCCAGCCCCCACGTACCAGCCCCTCGACTCACTGCCCAGCGTGCGAGCCAGGGGTGCCGTGTTGCACGGACCCTGGGTGCGGGTGGCAGGCCCAGGCAGCCCCCAGCAGGCACAGCATGGGATGCTCGCTCAGTGTGAGGCAGCGGTGGGCGCGCCAGCCATTCCGCGGGCGCCCATCGCGAGCCAGCCCCCATGTCCCTGTCCTTCGACTATGTGCCCAGCAAGCGATCCAGGGGGGCCGCGTCGCACGGACCCTGCACATGGGTTGCACGCCCAGGCAGCCCCCAGCAGGCACGGCATGGGCTGCTCGCCCCGTACGAGGCAGTGGTGGGCGTGCTAGCCATTCCGCTGGCGCCCATCGCGAGCCAGTCCCCACGTCCCTGTCCCTCGACTATGTTCCCAGCGAGCGATCCAGGGGGGCCACGTAACATGGACCCTGGGCGCGGGTGGCAGGCCCAGGAAACCCCCAGCAGGCACGGCATGGGCTGCTCGCCCAGTGTGAGGCAGCGGTGGGCGCGCCAGCCATGCCGCGGGCGCCCATCACGAGCCAGCCCCCACGTCCCTGCCCCTCGACTCACTGCCAAGCGTGCTAGCCGGGGGTGCCGTGTCGCACGGACCCAGGGCGCGGGTGGCAGGCCCAGGAAGCCCCCAGCAGGCACGACATGGGCTGCTCGCCCAGTGTGAGGCAGCGGTGGGCGCGCCAGCAATTCCGCGGGCGCCCATCGCGAGCCAGCACCCACGTCCCTGTCCCTCGACTATGTGCCCAGCGAGCGATCAAGGGGGGCTGCATCCCACGGACCCTGCACACGAGTTGCACGCCCAGGCAGCCCCCAGCAGGCATCACATGGGCTGCTCGCCCAGTGTGCGGCAGCGGTGGGTGCGCCAGCCAGGCCGCGGGCGCCCATCGTGAGCCAGCCCCCTCGTCCCTGCCCCTCGACTGACTGCCCAGCACGAGAGCCAGGGGTGCCGCGTCGCACGGACCCTGGGCATGGGTAGCACACCTTGGAAGCCCCCAGCAGGTACGGCATGGGCTGCTCGCCCAGTGTTAGGCAGCGATGGGCGCGCCCGCCATTCCGCGGGCACCCATCGCGAGCCAGCCCCCACGTTCCTGTTCCTCGACAATGTTCCCAGCGAGCGATCCAGGGGGGCCGCGTCTCATGGACCCTGGGCATGGGTTGCATGCCCAGGCAGCCCCCAGCAGGCACGGCATGGGCTGCTCGCCCAGCGTGCAGCAGCGGTGGGTGCGCCAGCCAGGCCGCGGGCGCCAATCGCGAGCCAGCCCCGACGTCCCTGCCCCTCGGCTGACTGCCCAGCGTGCGAGCCAGGGGTGCCATGTCGCATGGACTTTGGTCAGGGGTAGCACGCCCAGGCAGCCCCAGCCAGGCACGGCATGGGCTGCTCGACCAGTGTGACGCAGCGATGGGCGCGCCAGCAATGCCGCGGGCGCCCATCGCGAGCCAGCCCCCACGTCGCTGCCCCTCGACTGACTGCCCAGCATGCGAGCCAGGGGTGACATGTCGCACGGACCCTGGGCATGGGTGGCGCACCCAGGTAGCCCCCAGCTGGCATGGCATGGGCTGCCCGCCCAGTGTGAGGCAGTTGTGGGCGCGCCAGCCATTCCGCGGGCACCCATCGCGAGCCAGCCCCTTTCTTCCCTGTCCCTTGACTATGTTCCCAGCGAGCGATTCAGGGGGGCCGCGTCGCACGGACCCTGGGTACAGGTTGCACGCCCAGGTAGCCCCCAGCAGGCACTGCTTGGGCTGCTCGCCCAGCGTGCAGCAGCGGTAGGTGCGCCAGCCAGGCCGCGGGCTCCAATCGCGAGCCAGCCCCCACGTCCCTTCCCCTCGGCTGACTGCCCAGCGTGCGAGCAAGAGGTGACATGTCGCACGGACCATGGGCATGGGTGGCACACCCAGGAAGCCCCCAGCAGGCACGGCATGGGCTGCTCGCCCAGTGTGAGGCAGCGGTGGGCGCGCCAGCCATTCCGCGGGCGCCCATCGTGAGCCAGCCCCGACATCCCTGTCCCTTGGCTATGTTCCCAGCTGGCGATCCAGGGGAGCCGCGTCGCACGGATCCTGGGCACGGGTTGCACGCCCAGGCAGCCCCCAGCAGGCACGGCGTGGGCAGCTCGCCCAGCGTGCGGCAGCGGTGGGTGCGCCAGCCATGCCGCGGTTGCCCATCGCGAGCCAGGCACATCGTCCCTGCCCCTTGACTGAATGCCCCGCGTGCGAGCCAGGGGTGCCGTGTTGCACGGACCCTGGGCACGGGTGGCATGCCCAGGCAGCCCCCAGCAGGCACGGCATGGGCTGCTCGCCGAGTGTGAGGCAGCAGTGGGCGCGCCAGCCATTCCGCAGGCGCCCATCGCGAGCCAGCCCCCACGTCCCTTTTGCCTCGACTATGCGCCCAGCGAGCGATCCAGGGGGGCCGTGTTGCACGGACCCTGGGCATGGGTTGCACGCCCAGCCAGCCCTCAGCAGGCACGGCATGGGCTGCTCGCCCAGAGTGAGGCAGCGGTGGGCGCCCCAGCAATGCCACGGGCGCCCATCGCGAGCCAGCCCCCTCGTCCCTGCCCCTCGACTGACTGCCCAGCGTGCGAGCCAGGGGTGCCGTGACGCACGGGCCCTGGGCATGGGTGGCACACCCAGGAAGCCCCCAGCAGGCACGGCATGGGCTGCTCGCCCAGTGTGAGGCAGCGGTGGGCGCGCCAGCCATTCCGCGGGCGCCCATCGTGAGCAAGCCCCGACGTCCCTGTCCCTCGACTATGTTCCCAGCTGGCGATCCAGGGGAGCCGCGTTGCACGGATCCTGGGCATGGGTTGCACACCCAGGCTGCCCCCAGCAGGCGCAGTATGGGCTGCTCGCCCATCGTGCGGCAGCGGTGGGTGCGCCAGCCAGGCCGCGGGCGCCCATCGCGAGCCAGCCCCCTCGTCCCTGTCCCTCGACTAAGTGCCCAGCGAGCGAGCCGGGGTAGCCGTGTTGCACGGACCCTGGGTATGGGTGGCACGTACAGGCAGCCCCCAGCAGGCATGGCATGGGCTGCTCACCCTGTACGAGGCAGTGGTGGGCGCGCTAGCCATTCCGCGGGCGCCCATCGCGAGCCAGCCACCACATCCCTGTCCCTCGAATATGTTCCCAGCGAGCGATCCAGGGGGGCCGCATCGCATGGACCCTGGGCATGGGTGGCAGGCCCAGGAAACCCCCAGCAGGCACAGCATGGGCTGCTCGACAAGTGTGAGGAAGCGGTTGGCACGCGAGCCATGCCGCGGGCGCCCATCGCGAGCCAGCCCCCACTTCCCTGCCCCTCGACTCACTGCCCAGCGTGCGAGCCAGGGGTACCGTGTCGCACGGACCCTGGGCTCGGGTGGCAGGCCCAGGCAGCCCCCAGCAGGCACGGCATGGGCTGCTCGCCCAGTGTGAGGCAGCGGTGGGCGCGCCAGCCATTCCACGGGCACCCATCGCGAGCCAGCCCCCACGTCCCTGTCCCTCGACTATGTGCCCAGCGAGCGATCCAGGGGGGCCGCATCGCACAGACCCTGCACACAGGTTGCACGCCCAGGCAGCCCCCAGCAGGCACGGCATTGGCTGCTAGCCCAGTGTGCGGCAGCGGTGGGTGCGCCAGCCAGGCCGCGGGCGCCCATCGCGAGCCAGCCCCCACGTCCCTGCCCCTCGACTGACTGCCCAGCATGCGAGCCAGGGGTGACGCGTTTTTGGCACGGACCCTGGGCACGGGTGGCACGCCCAGGCAGCCCCCAGCAGGCACGGCATGGGCTGCTCGCCAAGTGTGAGGCAGCAGTGGGCGCGCCAGCCATTCCGCAGGCGCCCATCGCGAGCAAGCCCCCTCGTCCCTGCCCCTCGACTGACTGCCCAGCGTGCGAGCCAGGGGTGCCGTGTCGCACGGGCCCTGGGCACCGGTGGCACGCCCAGGCAGCCCCCAGCAGGCACGGCATGGGCTACTCTCCCACCGTGCGGCAGCGGTGGGTGCGCCAGCATTCCGCGGGCACGCCATCGCTAGCCAGCCCCTTTCTTTCCCTGTCCCCTTGACAGTCCCAGCGAGCGATTTCAGGGGGGCCGCGTCGCACGGACCCCGCGTACGCGGTTGCCGCCCAGGTAGACCGCCCCGCAGGCACTTAGCTTGGGCTGCTCGCCCAGTGTGCAGCAGCGGTGGGTGCGCCAGCCAGGCCGCGGGCTCCCATCGCGAGCCAGCCCCCACTGTCCTGCCCCTGCGCTGCTGCCCAGCGTAGGCGAGCGAAGATGACATGTCGCACAGGGACCATGGGCATGGTGGCGCACCCAGGCAGCCCCCAGCAGGCACGGCATGGGCTGCTCGCCCAGTGTGAGGCAGCGGTGGGCGCGCCAGCCATTCCGCGGGCGCCCATCGTGTGCCAGCCCCGACATCCCTGTCCCTTGGCTATGTTCCCAGCTGGCGATCCAGGGGAGCCGCGTCGCACGGATCCTGGGCACGGGTTGCACGCCCAGGCAGCCCCCAGCAGGCACGGCGTGGGCAGCTCGCCCAGCGTGCGGCAGCGGTGGGTGCGCCAGCCAGGCCGCGGTTGCCCATCGCGAGCCAGGCACATCGTCCCTGCCCCTTGACTGACTGCCCCGCGTGCGAGCCAGGGGTGCCATGTTGCACGGACCCTGGGCACGGGTGGCACGCCCAGGCAGCCCCCAGCAGGCACGGCATGGGCTGCTCGCCGAGTGTGAGGCAGCAGTGGGCGCGCCAGCCATTCCGCAGGCGCCCATCGCGAGCCAGCCACCACGTCCCTTTTAGCGAGCCATGGGAGCCACCTCGCACAGACCCTGGGCACCAGTGGCACACCCAGGCAGCACCCAGCAGGCACGGCATGGGCTGCCCGCCCAGCGTACTGCAGCGGGGGCGCGCCAGCCAGGCTGCGGGAGCCCATCGCGAGCAAGCCCCCTCGTCCCTGCCCCTCGACTGACTGCCCAGCGTACGAGAAAGGGGTGCCGCATCGCACGGACCCTAGCCATGGGTGGCACGGCCAGGCAGCCCCCAGCAGGCGCGGCATGGGCTGCTCGCCCAGCGTGCTGCAGCGGTTGGCGCGCCAGCCAGGCCGCGGTCGCCCATCGCGAGCCAGCCCCCACATCTCTGTCCCTCGACTAAGTGCCCAGCGAGCGAGCCAGGGGGGCCATGTCGCACAGACCCTGGGCACGGGTGGCACGCCCAGGCAGCCCCCAGCAGGCACGGCATGGGCTGCTCGCCCAGCGTGCTGCTGCGGTGGGCGCGCCAGCCAGGCCGCAGTCGCCGATCGCGAGCCAACCCCTCGTCCCTGCCCCTCGACCGACTGCCCAACGTGCAAGCCAGGGGTGCCACATCGCATGGACACTGGGCACGAGTTGAACGCCCAGGCAGCCCCCGGCAGGCACGGCATGGGCCGCTCGCCCAGCGTGCGGCTGCGGTGGGCGCACCAGCCAGGCCGCGGGCGCCGATCGCAAGCCAACCCCTCGTCCCTACCCCTCGACTGTCTGCCCAACGTGCAAGCCAGGGGTGCCGCGTCGCATGGACACTGGGCACGGGTTACACGCCCAGGCAGCCCCTAGCAGGCACGGCATGGCCCATCGCGAGCCAGCTCCCTCGTCCCTGCCCCTTGACTGACTGCCCAGCGTGCGAGCCAGAGGTGACGCGTCGCACGGACCCTGGGCATGGGAGGCACGCCCAGTCAGCCCCCAGCTGGCACGGCATGGACTGCTCACCCAGTGTGCGGCAGCGGTGGGCGCGCCAGCCAGGCCACTGGCGCCCATCGCGGGCCAGCCCCCACGTCCCTGCCCCTCGACTGACAGCCCAGCGAGCGAGCCAGGGGAGCCTCATCGCACAGACCCTGGGCTTGGAAGGCATGCCCAGGGAGCCCCCAACAGGCACGGCATGGGCCAAGTACCCAGTCTGCTGCAGCGGTGTGCACGGCAGCCAGGCCACAGGCGCCCATCGCGAGACAGCCCTCTCATCCCTGTCCCTCGAGTAAGTGCCCAGCGAGCGAGCCAGGGGAGCCATGCCGAATGGTCCCTGGGCACGGGAGGCATTCCCAGGAAGCCCCCAGAAGGCACGGCTTGGGCCAAGTGTCCAACGTGCGGCAGCGGTGGTCCCACCAGCGAGGCCACAGGCTCCCTTCGCGAGCCAGCCCCCTCGTCCCTGTCCCTCGACTAAGTGCCCAGTAAGTGAGCCTGGGGAGCCGTGCCGCATGGACCCTGGGCATGGGCGACATGCCAAGGAAGCCCCCAGAAGGCACGGCATGGGCCAAGTGCCCAGCGTGCGGTAGCGGTGGGCACGCCAGCCAGGCCACAGGCGCCCATCGCGAGCCAGCCCCCTCGTCCCTGTCCCTCGACTAAGTGCCCAGTGAGCATGCCACGGGGGACGCCTTGCACGGACCATTGGCACGGTAGGCATGCCCAGGAAGCCCCCAGCAGGCACAGCATGGGCCAAGTGCCCAGCGTGCGGTAGCGGTTGGCACGCCAGCCAGGCCACAGGCGCCCATCGCGGGCCAGCCTGCTCGTCCCTGTCCCTTGACTAAGTGCCCAGTGAGCGAGCAAGGGGAGCCACGTCGCATGGACCCTGGGCATGGGAGGCATGCCCAGGCAGCCCCCAGCAGGCACGGCATGGGCTGCTCGCCCGGAGTGAGGCAGCGGTGGGCGTGCCAGCCATTCCGCGGGTGACCATCGCGAGCCAGCCCCCACGTCCCAGTCCCTCGACTATGTGCCCAGCGAGCGATCCATGGGGGCCGCGTCGCACGGACCCTGCACATGGGTTGCACGCACAGGCAGCCACCAACAGGCACGGCATGGGCTGCTCACCCAGTGCGAGGCAGTGGTGGGTGCGCTAGCCATTCCGCGGGCGCCCATCACGAGCCAGCCCCCACGTCCCTGTCCCTCGACTATGTTCCCAGCGAGCAATCCAGAGGGGCCACGTCGTACGGACCCTAGGCCTGGGTGGCAGGCCCAGGAAACCCCAGCAGGCACGGCTTGGGCTGCTCGGCCAGTGTGAGGTAGCGGTGGGCGCGCCAGCCATGCCACGGGCCCCCATCGCAAAGCCAGCCCCCACGTCCCTGCCCGTCGACTGACTGCCCAGCGTGCGAGCCAGGGGTGCTGTGTCGCACGGACCCTGGGCACGGGTGGCATACCCAGGCAGCCCCCAGCAGGCACGGCATGGGCTGCTCGCACAGCGTGAGGCAGCGGTGGGCGCCCCAGCAATGCCGCGGGCCCCCATCGCGAGCCAGCACCCTCGTCCCTGCCCCTCGACTGACTGCCCAGCGTGTGAGCCAGGGGTGCCCTGTCGCACCGACCCTGGGCACGGGAGGCACGCCCAGGCAGCTCCCAGCAGGCACGGCATGGGCTGCTCGCCCAGTGTGAGGCAGCAGTGGGCACGCCAGCCTGGTCGCTGGCGATCCAGGGGAGCCGCGTTGCACGGACCCTGGGCATGGGTTGCATGCCCTGGCTGCCCCCAGCAGGGATGGTATGGGCTGCTCGCCCAGCGTGCTGCAGCGGTGGGTGCGCCAGCCAGGCCGCGGCGCCCTTCGCGAGCCAGCCCCCTCGTCCCTGTCCCTCGACTAAGTGCCCAGCGAGCGAGCCGGGGTAGCCGCGTTGCACGGACCCTGGCATGGGTGGTACGCACAGGCAGCCCCCAGCAGGGACGGCATGGGCTGCTCACCCCGTACGAGGCAGTGGTGGGCGCGCTAGCCATTCCGCGGGCGCCCATCGCGAGCCAGCCCCCACGTCCCTGTCCCTCGACTATGTTCCCAGCGAGCGATCCAGGGGGGCCGCGTCGCATGGACCCTGGGCATGGGTGGCAGGCCCAGGAAACCCCCAGCAGGCACGGCATGGGCTGCTCGCCCAGAGTGAGGCAGCAGTGGGCGCGCCAGCCATGCCGCGGGCGCCCATCGCGAGCCAGCCCCCACGTACCAGCCCCTCAACTCACTGCCCAGCGTGCGAGCCAGGGGTGCCGTGTTGCACGGACCCTGGGTGCGGGTGGCAGGCCCAGGCAGCCCCCAGCAGGCACAGCATGGGATGCTCGCTCAGTGTGAGGCAGCGGTGGGCGCGCCAGCCATTCCGCGGGCGCCCATCGCGAGCCAGCCCCCATGTCCCTGTCCTTCGACTATGTGCCCAGCAAGCGATCCAGGGGGGCCGCGTCGCACGGACCCTGCACATGGGTTGCACGCCCAGGCAGCCCCCAGCAGGCACGGCATGGGCTGCTCGCCCCGTACGAGGCAGTGGTGGGCGTGCTAGCCATTCCGCTGGCGCCCATCGCGAGCCAGTCCCCACGTCCCTGTCCCTCGACTATGTTCCCAGCGAGCGATCCAGGGGGGCCACGTAACATGGACCCTGGGCGCGGGTGGCAGGCCCAGGAAACCCCCAGCAGGCACGGCATGGGCTGCTCGCCCAGTGTGAGGCAGCGGTGGGCGCGCCAGCCATGCCGCGGGCGCCCATCACGAGCCAGCCCCCACGTCCCTGCCCCTCGACTCACTGCCAAGCGTGCTAGCCGGGGGTGCCGTGTCGCACGGACCCAGGGCGCGGGTGGCAGGCCCAGGAAGCCCCCAGCAGGCACGACATGGGCTGCTCGCCCAGTGTGAGGCAGCGGTGGGCGCGCCAGCAATTCCGCGGGCGCCCATCGCGAGCCAGCACCCACGTCCCTGTCCCTCGACTATGTGCCCAGCGAGCGATCAAGGGGGGCTGCATCCCACGGACCCTGCACACGAGTTGCACGCCCAGGCAGCCCCCAGCAGGCATCACATGGGCTGCTCGCCCAGTGTGCGGCAGCGGTGGGTGCGCCAGCCAGGCCGCGGGCGCCCATCGTGAGCCAGCCCCCTCGTCCCTGCCCCTCGACTGACTGCCCAGCACGAGAGCCAGGGGTGCCGCGTCGCACGGACCCTGGGCATGGGTAGCACACCTTGGAAGCCCCCAGCAGGTACGGCATGGGCTGCTCGCCCAGTGTTAGGCAGCGATGGGCGCGCCCGCCATTCCGCGGGCACCCATCGCGAGCCAGCCCCCACGTTCCTGTTCCTCGACAATGTTCCCAGCGAGCGATCCAGGGGGGCCGCGTCTCATGGACCCTGGGCATGGGTTGCATGCCCAGGCAGCCCCCAGCAGGCACGGCATGGGCTGCTCGCCCAGCGTGCAGCAGCGGTGGGTGCGCCAGCCAGGCCGCGGGCGCCAATCGCGAGCCAGCCCCGACGTCCCTGCCCCTCGGCTGACTGCCCAGCGTGCGAGCCAGGGGTGCCATGTCGCATGGACTTTGGTCAGGGGTAGCACGCCCAGGCAGCCCCAGCCAGGCACGGCATGGGCTGCTCGACCAGTGTGACGCAGCGATGGGCGCGCCAGCAATGCCGCGGGCGCCCATCGCGAGCCAGCCCCCACGTCGCTGCCCCTCGACTGACTGCCCAGCATGCGAGCCAGGGGTGACATGTCGCACGGACCCTGGGCATGGGTGGCGCACCCAGGTAGCCCCCAGCTGGCATGGCATGGGCTGCCCGCCCAGTGTGAGGCAGTTGTGGGCGCGCCAGCCATTCCGCGGGCACCCATCGCGAGCCAGCCCCTTTCTTCCCTGTCCCTTGACTATGTTCCCAGCGAGCGATTCAGGGGGGCCGCGTCGCACGGACCCTGGGTACAGGTTGCACGCCCAGGTAGCCCCCAGCAGGCACTGCTTGGGCTGCTCGCCCAGCGTGCAGCAGCGGTAGGTGCGCCAGCCAGGCCGCGGGCTCCAATCGCGAGCCAGCCCCCACGTCCCTTCCCCTCGGCTGACTGCCCAGCGTGCGAGCAAGAGGTGACATGTCGCACGGACCATGGGCATGGGTGGCACACCCAGGAAGCCCCCAGCAGGCACGGCATGGGCTGCTCGCCCAGTGTGAGGCAGCGGTGGGCGCGCCAGCCATTCCGCGGGCGCCCATCGTGAGCCAGCCCCGACATCCCTGTCCCTTGGCTATGTTCCCAGCTGGCGATCCAGGGGAGCCGCGTCGCACGGATCCTGGGCACGGGTTGCACGCCCAGGCAGCCCCCAGCAGGCACGGCGTGGGCAGCTCGCCCAGCGTGCGGCAGCGGTGGGTGCGCCAGCCATGCCGCGGTTGCCCATCGCGAGCCAGGCACATCGTCCCTGCCCCTTGACTGAATGCCCCGCGTGCGAGCCAGGGGTGCCGTGTTGCACGGACCCTGGGCACGGGTGGCATGCCCAGGCAGCCCCCAGCAGGCACGGCATGGGCTGCTCGCCGAGTGTGAGGCAGCAGTGGGCGCGCCAGCCATTCCGCAGGCGCCCATCGCGAGCCAGCCCCCACGTCCCTTTTGCCTCGACTATGCGCCCAGCGAGCGATCCAGGGGGGCCGTGTTGCACGGACCCTGGGCATGGGTTGCACGCCCAGCCAGCCCTCAGCAGGCACGGCATGGGCTGCTCGCCCAGAGTGAGGCAGCGGTGGGCGCCCCAGCAATGCCACGGGCGCCCATCGCGAGCCAGCCCCCTCGTCCCTGCCCCTCGACTGACTGCCCAGCGTGCGAGCCAGGGGTGCCGTGACGCACGGGCCCTGGGCATGGGTGGCACACCCAGGAAGCCCCCAGCAGGCACGGCATGGGCTGCTCGCCCAGTGTGAGGCAGCGGTGGGCGCGCCAGCCATTCCGCGGGCGCCCATCGTGAGCAAGCCCCGACGTCCCTGTCCCTCGACTATGTTCCCAGCTGGCGATCCAGGGGAGCCGCGTTGCACGGATCCTGGGCATGGGTTGCACACCCAGGCTGCCCCCAGCAGGCGCAGTATGGGCTGCTCGCCCATCGTGCGGCAGCGGTGGGTGCGCCAGCCAGGCCGCGGGCGCCCATCGCGAGCCAGCCCCCTCGTCCCTGTCCCTCGACTAAGTGCCCAGCGAGCGAGCCGGGGTAGCCGTGTTGCACGGACCCTGGGTATGGGTGGCACGTACAGGCAGCCCCCAGCAGGCATGGCATGGGCTGCTCACCCTGTACGAGGCAGTGGTGGGCGCGCTAGCCATTCCGCGGGCGCCCATCGCGAGCCAGCCACCACATCCCTGTCCCTCGAATATGTTCCCAGCGAGCGATCCAGGGGGGCCGCATCGCATGGACCCTGGGCATGGGTGGCAGGCCCAGGAAACCCCCAGCAGGCACAGCATGGGCTGCTCGACAAGTGTGAGGAAGCGGTTGGCACGCGAGCCATGCCGCGGGCGCCCATCGCGAGCCAGCCCCCACTTCCCTGCCCCTCGACTCACTGCCCAGCGTGCGAGCCAGGGGTACCGTGTCGCACGGACCCTGGGCTCGGGTGGCAGGCCCAGGCAGCCCCCAGCAGGCACGGCATGGGCTGCTCGCCCAGTGTGAGGCAGCGGTGGGCGCGCCAGCCATTCCACGGGCACCCATCGCGAGCCAGCCCCCACGTCCCTGTCCCTCGACTATGTGCCCAGCGAGCGATCCAGGGGGGCCGCATCGCACAGACCCTGCACACAGGTTGCACGCCCAGGCAGCCCCCAGCAGGCACGGCATTGGCTGCTAGCCCAGTGTGCGGCAGCGGTGGGTGCGCCAGCCAGGCCGCGGGCGCCCATCGCGAGCCAGCCCCCACGTCCCTGCCCCTCGACTGACTGCCCAGCATGCGAGCCAGGGGTGACGCGTTGCAACAGGTGGCACGCCCAGGTAGCCCACAGAAGGCACGGCATGGGCTGCTCGCCCAGTGTACGGCAGCGGTGGGCACGCCAGCCAGGCAACGGACGGCCATCGCAAGCCAGCCCCAACGTCCCTGCCCCTCGACTGGCTGCCCAGCGTCCGAGCCAGGGGTGCCATGTCGCACGGAGCCTGGGCACGGGTGGCATGCCCAGGCAGCCCCCAGCAGGCATGGCATGGGCTGCTCACCCAGTGTGAGGCAGTGGTGGGTGCGCCAGCCATTCCGCGGGCACCCATCGCGAGCCAGCCCCCACGTCCCTGTCCCTTGACAATGTTCCCAGCGAGCGATCCAGAGGGGCCGCGTCGCACGGACCCTGGGCACGGGTTGCATGCCCAGGCAGCCCCCAGCAGGCACGGCATGGGTGGCACGCCCAGGCAGCCCCTTGCAGGCACGGCGTTGGCTGCTCGCCCAACGTGCGGCAGCGGTGGGCGCGCTAGCCAGGCCGCAATCGCCCATCGCGAGCCAGCACCCTCGTCTCTGCCCCTCCACTGGCTGCCCAGCGTGCGAGCCTGGGGTGCAATGTCGCACGGACCCTGGGCACAGGTGGCATGCCCAGGTAGCCCACAGCAGGCACGGCATGGGCTGCTCGCCCAGTGTGCGGCAGCGGTGGGCGTGCCAGCCAGGTAACGGGCGGCCATCGCGAGCCAGCCCCCTCGTCCCTGCCCCTCGACTAGCTGCCCAGCGTGCAAGCCAGTGGTACCATGTCGCACGGACCATGGGCACCGGTGGCACGCCCAGGAAGCCCCCAGCAGGCAACGCATGGGCTGCTCGCCCAGCGTGCGGCAGCGGTTGGCGAGCCAGCCAGGCCGTGGGCGCCCATCGCGAGCCAGCCCCTCGACTGACTGCCCAGCGTGCGAACCAGGGGTGTCGCGTCGCATGGACCCTGGGCATGGGTGGCACGCACAGGCAGCCTCTAGCAGGCACGGCATGGGCTGCTCGCCCAGAGTGCGGCAGCGGTGGGTGCGCCAGCCAGGCCGCGGGCCCCCATCGGGAGCCAGCCCCCTCGTGCCTGCCCCTCGGCTGACTGCCCAGCGTGCGAGCCAGGGGTGCCTCGTTGCACGGACCCTGGGTACGGGTGGCATGCCCAGGCAGCCCCCAGCAGGCACGGCATGGGCTACTCGCCCAGCGTGCAGCCGAGGTGGGCCCTCCAGCCAGGCCACAGGCGCCCTTCGCGAGCCATCCCCCTCGTCCCTGTCCCTCGACAAGTGCCCAGCGAATGAGCCAGGGGAGCCAGTTCGCACAGACCCTAGTTACGGGAGGCATGCCCAGGCAGCCCCCAGCAGGCACGGCATGGGCCAAGTGCCCAGCGTGCGGCAAAGGTGAGCGCGCCCATCACGAGCCAGCCCCCTCGTCCCTGTCCCTCGACTAAGTGCCCAGCGAGCGAGCTGGGGGAGCCGCGTCGCACGGACCCTGAGCATGGGAGGCATGCATGGGCAGCCCCCACCAGGCACGGCATGGACCAACTGGCCAGCGTGAGGCAGCGGTGGGCGCGCCAGCGAGGCCACAGGCGCCCATCACAAGCCAGAACCCTCGTCACTGTCCCACGACTCAGTGCCCAGCGAGCCAGCCAGAGGAGCCGCGTCGCACGAACTCTGGGAACAGGAGGCACACCGAGGCAGCCCCAAGCAGGCATGGGATGGGCTGCTCGCCAAGCATGCGGCAGCGGTGGGTGCGCCAGCCAGGCCGCGGGCGCCCATCGCGAGCCAGCCCCCCACGTCCCTTACCCTCGACAAAGTGCCAAGCGAACGAGCCAGGGGGGCCGCGTCGCATGGATCCCGGGCATGGGAGGAATGCCCTGGAAGCCCCCAGAAGGCACCGCATGGGCTACTCACCCAGCGTGCTGCAGCGGTGGGCGCGCCAGCCAGGCTGCGGCCGCCCATCGCGAGCCAGCCCCCACGTCCCTGTCCCTCGACGTAGTGCCCAGCGAGCGAGCCAGGGGGGACGCGTTGCACGGACCCTGGGCACGGGTGGCACGCCCAGCAGCCCCCAGCAGGCACGGCATGGGCTGCTCGCCCAGCGTGCGGCAGCGGTGGGCGCGCCAGCCAGGCCGCGGGTTGCCATCGCGAGCCAGCCCCCCACGTCCCTGTCCCTCGACAAAGTGCCCAGCGAACGAGCCAGGGGGGCCGCGTCGCTTGGATCCTGGGCATGGGAGGCATGCCCTGGAAGCCCCCAGAAGGCACGGCATGGGCTGCTCGCCCAACGTGCGGCAGCGGTGGGCGCGCCAGCCAGGCTGTGGGCGCCCATCGCGAGCCAGCCCCCACGTCCCTGTCCCTCGACGTAGTGCCCATCGAGCGAGCCAGGGGGGCCACGTCGCACGGACCCTGGGCACGGGTGGCATGCCCAGGCAGCCCCAAGCAGGCATGGCATGGGCTGCTCGCCCAGCGTGCTGCAGCGGTGGGCGCGCCAGCCAGGCCGCGGGCGCCCAGCGCAAGCCAGCCCCCTCGTCCCTGTCCCTCAGCTAAGTGCCCAGCGAGCAAGCCAGGGTAGCCGCGTTGCATGGAACCTGCACATGGGAGGCATGCCCTGGCAGCCCCCAGCAGGCACGGCATGGGCCAAGTGCCCAGCGTGCGGCAGTGGTGGGCGCGCCAGTGAGGCCACAGGGGCACATCACGAGCCAGACCCCTCGTCCCTGTCCCTCGACTTAGTGCCCAGCAAGCGAGCCAGAGGAGCCGCATCGCATGGACCCTAGGCACGGGAGGCATGCTCAGGCTGCCCCCAACAGGCACGGCATGGGCCAAGTGCCCTGCGGGCGGCACCGGTGGGCACGCCAGCCAGGCCTCAGGCGCCCAGAGCGAGCCAGCCCCCTCGTCCCTGTCCCTCGACTATGTGCCCAGCGAGCGAGCCAGGGGAGCCACATCGCATGGACCCTGGGCACGGGAGGCATGCCCTAGCAACCCCCAGCAGGCACGGCATGGGCCAAGTGCCCAGCGTGCGGCAGCGGTGGGCGTGGCAGCGAGGCCACAGGCGCCCAACGCGAGCCAGTCCCCTCATCCCTGTCCCTCGACTAAGTGCCCAGCGAGCGAGCCGGGGTAGCCGAGTCGCATGGACCCTGCACATGGGAGGCATGCCCTGGCAGCCCCCAGCAGGCACGGCATGGGCCAAGTGCCCAGCGTGCGGCAGCGGTGGGCGCGCTAGCGAGGCCACAGGCACACATCACGAGCCAAACCCCTCGTCCCTGTCCCTCGACTTAGTGCCCAGCGAGCGAGCCAGGGGAGCCGCGTTGCATGGACCCTGGGCACGGGAGGCATGCCCAGGCAGCCCCCAACAGCCACGGCATGGGCCAAGTGCCCTGCGGGCGGCACCGGTGGGCACGCCAGCCAGGCCTCACGCGCCCATAGCGAGCCAGCCCCCTTGTCCCTGTCCCTCGACTATGTGCCCAGCAGGTGAGCCTGGGGAGCCACGTCGCATGGAACCTGGGCACGGGAGGCATGCCCTAGCAACCCCCAGCAGGCACAGCATGGGTCAAGTGCCCAGCGTGCGGCAGCGGTGGGCGTGGCAGCGAGGCCACAGGCGCCCATCGCGAGCCAGCCCCTCGTCCCTGTCCCTCGACTAAGTGCCCAGCGAGCGAGCCGGGGCAGCCGCGTCGCATGGACCCTGCACATGGGAGGCATACATGGGCAGCCCCCAGCAGGCACGGCATGGGCCAAGTGCCCAGCGTGCGGCAGCGGTGGGCGTGCCAGCGAGGCCACAGGCGCACATCACGAGCCAGACCCCTCGTCCCTGTCCCTCGACTTAGTGCCCAGCGAGCGAGCCAGGGGAGCCGCGTCGCATGGATCCTGGGCACAGGAGGCATGCCCAGGCAGCCCCCAACAGGTGGCATGGGAACAATGCCCTGCGGGCAGCACCAGTTGGCACGCCAGCCATGCCTCAGGCGCCCATAGCGAGCGAGCCCCCTCGTCCCTGTCCCTCGACTATGTGCCCAGCGAGCGAGCCAGGGGAGCAGCATCGCATGGACCCTGGGCACGGGAGGCATTCCCTAGCAACCCCCAGCAGGCACGGCATGGGCCAAGTGCCCAGCGTGCGGCAGCGGTGGGCGTGGCAGCGAGGCCACAGGCGCCCATCGCGAGCCAGCCCCCTCGTCCCTGTCCCTCAACTAAGTACCCAGCGAGCGAGCCGGCATAGCCGCGTTGCACGGACCCTGCACATGGGAGGAATGACCAGGCAGCCCCCAGCAGGCACAGCATGGGCCAAGTGCCCTACGGGCGGCACCGGTGGGCGCGCCAGCCAGGCCACAGGCGCCCATAGCGAGCCAGCCCCCTCGTCCCTGTCCCTCGACTACGTGCCCAGCAAGCGAGCAAGGGAAGCCGCGTCGCATGGACCCTGGGAAGGGTGGCATGCCCAGGAAGCCCCCAGCAGGAATGGCATGGGCTGCTCGCCCAGCGTGCGGCAGCGGTGGGCACGCCAAGCATGCCTCAGGCACCCATCGTGAGCCAGCCCCCACGTCCCTGTCCCTCGACTAAGTACCCAACTTGCTAGCCTGGTGAGCCGCGTCGCATGGACCTTGGGCACGGGAGGCATGCCGCAGCAGGCCCCAGCAGGCACTGCATGGGCCAAGTTCCCAGCGTGCGGCATCGGTGGGAGCGCCAGCGAGGCCACAGGCGCCCATCACGAGCCAGCCCCCTCATCCCTGTCCCTCGACTAAGTGCCCAGCGAGCAAGCCAGTGGAGCTGCGTCGCATGGACCCTGGGCACAGGGGGCATGCCCCGATAGCCCCCAGCAGGCACGGCCTGGGCCAAGTGCCCAGCGTGCGGTAGAGGTGGGGGGGCCAGCAAGGCCATGGGCGCCCATCGCGAGCCAGCCCCCTCGTCCCTGTGCCTCGACTTAGTGCCCAGCGAGCGAGCCAAGGGAGCCGCGTCGCATGGACCCTGGGCATGGGAGCCATTCCCCAGCTGCCCCTAGCAGGCACGACATGGGCCAAGTGCCCAGCGTGCGGCAGCGGTGGCCGCACCAGCCAAGCCGCGGGCTCCGATCACGAACTAGCCCTCTCGTCCCTGTCCCTCGACTTAGTGCCGAGCAAGCGAGCCAGGGGAGCCGCGCCGCATGGACCCTGGGCACGGGAGGCATTCTCAGGCAGCCCCCAGTAGTCACGGCATGGGCTGCTCGCCCAGCGTCCAGCAGCGGTGGGCGCACCAGCCAGGCCGTGAGCGCCCATCGTGAGCCAGCCCGTTCGTCCCTGCCTCTTGACTGACTGCCCAGTGTGTGAGCCAGGGGTGCCGCGTCGCATGGACCCTGGGCATGGGTGGCACACCCAGGCAGCCCCCAGCAGGCTTGGCATGGGCTTCTCACCCAGCGTGTGGCAGCGGTGGGTGCGCCAGCCAGGCCACGGGCTCCCATCGCGAGCCAGCCCACGTCCCTATCCCTCGACTGACTGCCCAGTGTGCGAGCCAGGGGTGCCGTGTCGCACGGACCCTGGGCATGGGTGACACACCCAGGCAGCCCCCAGCAGGCATGGCATGGGCTGCTCGCCCAGCGTGCGGCAGCAGTGGGCGCGCCAGCCAAGCCGCGGGCGCCCATCTCGAGCCAGCCCCCTCGTCCTTGTCCCTCGATTGACTTCCCAGCATGCGAGCCAGGGGTGCCACGCCGCACGGACCCTGGGCACAGGTGGCACGCCCAGGCAGCCTCCAGCAGGTACGGCATGGGCTGCTCACCCAGCGTGCGGCAGCGGTGGGCGTGCCAGCCAGGCCGCGGGCGCCCATCGCGAGCTAGCCCCCACGTCCCTGTCCCTCGACGTAGTGCCCAGCGAGCGAGCCAGGGGGGCCGCGTCACATGGACCCTGGGCTCGGGTGGCATTCCCAGGCAGCCCCCAGCGGGCACGGCATGTGCTGCTCCCCCAGCGTGCGGCAGTGGTGGACGCACCAGCCAGGCCGTGGGCGCCCATCGCGAGCCAGCCCCCTCGTCCCTGTCCCTCAACTGACTGCTCAGCGTGCGAGCATGGGGTGCCACATCGCATGGACCCTGTGCATGGGTGGCATGCCCAGGCAACCCCCAGCAGGCACGGCATAGGCTGCTCGCCCAGCGTGCGGCAGCTGTGGGCGCGCCAGCCAATCCGCGGGCGCCCATCGCGAGCCAGCCCCCACGTCCCTGTCCCTCGATGCAGTGCCCAGCGAGCCAGCCAGGGGGGCCGCATCGCACGGACCCTAGCACGGATGGCATGCCAAGGTAGCTCCAGCAGGCACGGCATGGGCTGCTCGCCCAGCGTGCGGCAGCGGTGGGCGCACCAGCCAGGCTGCGGGCTCCCATCGCGTGCCAGCCCCCTCGTCCCTGTCCCTAGACTGACTTCCCTGCGTGCGAGCAAGAGGTACCACGTCGCATGGACCCTAGGCACATGTGGCACGCCGAGGCAGCTCCCAGCAGGCACGGCATGGGCTGCTCGCCCAGCGTGTGGCAGCGGTGGGCGCGTCATCCATTGCGCGGGTGCCCATCGCTAGCCAGCCCCCACGTCCCAGTCCGTCGAGCAAGTGCCCAACGAGCAAGCCAGGGGGTCCATGTCGCACAGACCCTGGGAATGGGTGGCATGCCCAGGCAGCCGCCAGAAGGCACGGCATGGGCTGCTCGCCCAGCGTGTGGCAGCGGTTGGCGCCCATCGCAAGCCAGCCCCCACGTCCCTCTCCCTCGAAGTAGTGCCCAGCGAGCGAGCCAGGGGAACCGCGTCGCACGGACCTTGGACACAGGTGGCATGCCCTGGCAGCCCCAAGCAGGCATGGCATGGGCTGCTCGACCAGCGAGCGGCAGCGGTGGGCGCGCCAGCCAGGCCGCAGGCGCCCATCGCGAGCTAGCCCCCACGTCCCTGTCCCTCGACGTAGTGCCCAGCGAACGAGCCAGGAGGACCGCGTCGCACGGACCCTGGGCATGGGTACCACGCCCAGGCAGCCCCAAGCAGGCACGGCATAGGCTGCTCGCCCACCATGCGGCAGCGGTGGGTGCGCCAGCCTGGCCGCGTGCGCCCATCACGACCCAGCCCCTATGTCCCTGTCCCTTGACGTAGTGCCCAGCGAGCGAGCCAGAGGGGCCGTGTCGCATGGACCCTGGGCACGGGTGGCACACCCAGGCAGCCCCCAGCAGGCTCGGCATGGGCTTCTCGCCCAGCGTGCGGCAGCGGGGAGCGTGCCATCTAGGCCGCGAGCGTCTATCGTGAGCTAGGCCCCACGTCCCTGTCCCTCGACTAAGTGCCCAGCGAGCGAGCCTGGGGGGCCACATCGCACGGACCCTGGGCTTGGGTGGCACGCCCAGGCAGCCCCCAGCAGGCACGGCATGGGCTGCTCGCCCAGTGTGCGGCAGCGGTGGGCGCGCCGGCCAGGCTGCGGGCGCTCATCGCGAGCCAGCCCCCACTTCCCTGTTCCTCGACGTAGTTCCTAGCGAGCAAGCAAGGGGGGCCGCATCGCACAGACTGTGGCACGGGTGGCACGCCCAGGCAGCCCCCAGCAGGCACGGCATGGGCTGCTCGCCCAGCTTGCGGCAGCGGTGGGCACGCCAGCCAGGCCGCGGGCGCCCATCGCGAGCCAGCCCCCTCGTCCCTGCCCCTCGACTGACTGCCCAGCGTACGAGCCAGGGGTGCTGCGTCGCACAGACTCGGGGCACGGGTGGCACGCCAGCCAGACAGCAGCGGTGGGCACGCCAGCCAGACAGCAGGCGCCAATCGCGAGCCAGCCCCCACGTCCCTGGCCCTTGACTAAGTGCCCAGCGAGCGAGCCAGGGAGGCCGTGTTGCATGGACCTTGGGCATGGGTGGCACACCCAGGCTGCCCCCAGCAGGCTCGGCATGGGCTGCTCGCCCAGCGTGCGACAGCGTTGGGGATGCCAGCCAGGCTGCGGGCTTCAATCGCGAGCCAGCCCCCACGTCCCTGTCCCTCGACGTAGTGCCCAGAGAGCGAGCCAGGGGGGCCGCATCGCACGGACCACCCTGGGCATGGGTGGCACGCTCAGGCGGCCCCCAGTAGTCACGGCATGGGCTGCTCACCCAGCGTCCAGCAGCGGTGGGCGCGCCAGCCAGGCCATGAGCGCCCATCGCGAGCCAGCCCGTTCGTCCCTGCCTCTTGACTGACTGCCCAGCGTGTGAGCCAGGGGTGCTGCGTCGCACAGACCCTGGGCACGGGTGGCACGCCCAGGCAGCCCCCAGCAGGCACGGCATGGGCTGCTCGCCCAACGTGTTGCAGCGGTAGGCGCGCCAGCCAGGCCACGGGCGCCCATCACGAGCCAGCCCCCTCGTCCCTGCCCCTCGACTGACTGCCCAGTGTGCAAGCCTGGGGTGCCACAGCAGTCACCAGCAGGCACGGCACCAGCCTTGCCAGGGGCGCCCCACGCGAGCCAGCTGCGAGCACGCTGTGAGGCTCAGCACATGCTTTGTGCGTTGATTTCATGGGCAAGCTGGCCTTGGTCGTGGCCCCTTGCTGTTTGTGGACCCAGAGGGCTGCCATGGGGTTTCTGGAGATGCGCTGGACAGGGCAACCAGCATGCACCATGGGCCAGGCAGAGGCACAGTTGCCCCAGCCTGCTGGCCGCAATGCCCAGTTGCGAAATTGTTGTGAATTGACCGTCTTTTCATCATGGAATTGGTGACAAAATGACTCAAATAATTCAAGTAATTCATGAGGAGTCTGCCCCTGAAGTTTGGTCATTTTGACTCACAGGCTATTTTTGATGATTTTTTCAATTTTCGGCTGTAGAAAATTCATTAAAAAAAATTTAGTGCCCAGAAAATTCTGAAATTTTTTCAGGTGGTAGATATGATTATTCTCCAATTATTTAAAAAATTTCAGCTCAAAATTCCAAGTAAATAATTTTTTAGACCCATTATGACGGCTCAGACTTATTGATGTTTCCTCCTACCAGGATTGAAATTTCATTTAAGACTCTTTAGGGGGGAGGTGGTCACCTAGATTGCTGGGTGCCAACAGGCCATGCGTGCCTCCCCCCCTGCCCATCCCACGTGGGTAGGCGCTGGGCTTGGGCAACCCAGCGCGCATGGCATGGGCAAGGCGGCTTGCTGCCTTGCCCATCCAGCCGGACGTACGTGGCTGTGGCGGCCACCACTGCCGGCAGGCAGGCGGCCGGCGACATCGGCCGAAGAGTGTGGGACACCCAATCAGTAGCCAACGGAGTGGGGAAAACATAGGAAACAAAATCCACTAAATTGCGGGCAATGAAATGAGAAAAATCGTGGGATAATGAGCTGGGATGTGGCTACACAAGCACAACGGTGTGGGCGGCGAAGCTAACGATGATGCATGCTACGCGAGGGCCAAATCATTGGGGGGAATTTTGAGCATGCGGAGTGCTTCGTCGCAGGCCCTCGAGGCAGCGGACATGAGGTTGGATCCCGATGCTCAGGCTTTCCTAGGCGGACTCGTTGCGCAGCACGATCGACGACAAGATCGTCGGCCGTTAGCAATGGGCGAGCCACACGGCCAACCTGGGCACCCCTGCTGCCAAGGCCTCATCGGTGGGAAAAACGTGGGCAACGAAATGAGAAAATTTGTGGGATAATGAGCTGGGATGTGGCTACACAAGCTCGACGGTGTGGGCGGCGAGGCTAACGATGATGCATGCTACGCGAGGGCCAAATCGTTGGGGGAAATTTCGAGCATGCAGAGTGCTTCATCGTAGGCCCTCGAGGTGGCAGACGTGGGGTTGGATCCCGATGCTCAGGCTTGCCTAGACGGACTCGTTGCGCAGCGTGATCGACAACACGATTGTCAGCCGTTAGCAACGAGCGAGCCACACGGCCATCCTGGGCACCCCTGCTGCCAAGGCCTCATTGGTGGGAAAAACGTGGGCAACAAAGCGAGAATAATCGTGGGATAATGAGCTAGGATGTGGCTAGAGAAGCTCAATGGTGTGGGCGGCGAAGCTAATGATGATGCATGCTACGTGAGGGCCAAATCATTAGGGGGATTTCCAGCATGCGGAGTGCTTCGTCACAAGCCCTCAAGGCGGCGGACGCGGGGTTGGATCTTGACGCTCAGGCTTGCCTAGAAGCGGACTTGTTGCGCAGCGCAATCGACGACACGATCGTCGGTCGTTAGCAATGAACGAGCCACACGGCCAGCCTGGGCACGTTGTGACACCCCTGCTGCCAAGGCCTCATCGGTGGTCCCTTGCCATTGAAGAATCATCCCTTGGTATTGAAACAATTTCGCAGTTAGCGGCTTGGGTGTGATGGCACATGATGACCTGCATGATCGATGGGCCTTTCGCTCATTGGCTTGCAGCTCGTTTGGTGCTGTTGCTGCCCATTTGTACGTGCGGCGTGTGAGTGGTGATCTAGTCGTGCGCGTTGGCAGGCTCCATGCTCTCGCATCGAACTGTCGACTAGCACATCGCTTCAAGCTCGACCCCGAGCCATACGTTGGCGTTTTGTGGGTGACATTGGGACCCTGTGTCGTGTGCCTTCACAAATGGAATTTGATGATTCGAG
>JAJFZO010000230.1:140000-162500 GCA_021397835.1 Moringa oleifera | reverse complement strand
AGGGGAGCCTCGTCGCATGGACCCTGGGCATGGAAGGCATGCCCCAGCAGCCCCCAGCAGGCACGGCATGGGCCAAGTGCCCAGCGGGCGGTAGAGTTGGGCGTGCCAGCCATGCGACGTGCACCCTTCGCAAGCCAGCCCCTTCGTCCCTGTCCCTCAACTAAGTGCCCAGCGAGCGAGCCAGGGGAGCCACGTCGCACAGATCCTGGGTGCGGGAGGCATGCCCAGGCAGCCCGCAGAAGGCACGGCATGGGCCAAGTGCGCAGCGTATGGCAGCGGTGGGCGTGGCAGCGAGGCCACAGGCGCCCATCGCGAGCCAGCCCCCTCGTCCCTG
The DNA here is from genome assembly GCA_021397835.1 of Moringa oleifera. Classification (NCBI taxonomy): domain Eukaryota; kingdom Viridiplantae; phylum Streptophyta; class Magnoliopsida; order Brassicales; family Moringaceae; genus Moringa; species Moringa oleifera. Next base: position 162,166 of record JAJFZO010000230.1, on the reverse strand, counting down.
TCCCTCGACAAAGTGCCCAACGAGCGAGCCACGGGTACCGTGTCGCATGGACCCTGGGATCGGAAGGCCTTCCCCGGTAGCCCCCAGCAGGCACGGCATGGGCCAAGTGCCAAGCGTGTGGCAGCGGTGGGTGCGCCAGCCTGTCCACGGGCGCCCATCGCGAGCCGGCCCCCTCGTGCCTGTCCCTCGACTAAGTTCCCAGGCAGCCCCTAGTATGCACGGCATGGGCCAAGTGTGCAGTGTGCGGCAGCGGTGGGCGTGGCAGCCAGGCTACAGGAGCCCATCGCGAGCCAGAGCCCCGTCCCTGTCCCTCGACTAAGTGCCCAGCGAACGAGCCAGGGGAGCTGGTCGCACGGACTCCTGGCACGGGAGGCATGCCCCAGCAGCCCCCAGCAGGCACTGCATGGGCCAATTGTGTAGTGTGCGGCAGCGGTGGGCGCTCCAGCCAGGCCACAGCCGCCCATCGGGAGCCAGCCCCCTCGTCCCTGTCCCTCGACTAAGTGCCCAGTGAGCGAGCCAGAGGAGCCGCATCACACGGACCCTGGGCATGGGAGGCATGCCCAGGCAGCCCCCAGCAGGCACGGCATGGGCCAAGTGCCCAGCGTGCGGCAGCAGTGGGCGAGCCAGGCAGGCCACGGGCGCCCATTGCGAGACAGCCCCCTCGTCCCTGTCCCTCGACTAAGGGCCCAGCAAGTGAGCCAGGGGAGCCGCGTCGAATGGACCCTGGGCATGGGAGGCATGCCCAGGCAGCCCCCAGCAGGAATGGCATGGGCCAAGTGCCAAGCATGTGGTAGCAGTGGGCGCACCAGCCAGGCCACGGGCTCCCACCGCGAGCCAGCTCCCTCGTCCCTATCCCTCGACTAAGTTCCCAGCGAGCAAGCCAGGGGAGCTACGTCGCATGGACTCTGGGCATGGAAGGCATGCCCCGGCAGCCCCCAGCAGGCATGGCATGGGCCAAGTGCCCAGTGTGCGGTAGAGGTTTGCGCGCCATCCAGGCAACAGGGCCATCACGAGCCAGCCCCCTTGTCCCTATCCCTCGACTAAGTGCCCAGCAAGCGAGCCAGGGGAGCCGCGTCACACGGACCCTGGGCATGGGAGGTATGCCCAGGCAGCCCCTAGTATGCACGGCATGGGCCAAGTGTGCAGTGTGCGGCAGCGGTGGGCGTGGCAGCCAGGCTACAGGAGCCCATCGCGAGCCAGAGCCCCGTCCCTGTCCCTCGACTAAGTGCCCAGCGAACGAGCCAGGGGAGCTGGTCGCACGGACTCCTGGCACGGGAGGCATGCCCCAGAAGCCCCCAGCAGGCACTGCATGGGCCAATTGTGTAGTGTGCGGCAGCGGTGGGCGCGCCAGCCAGGCCACAGGCGCCCATCGGGAGCCAGCCCCCTCGTCCCTGTCCCTCGACTAAGTGCCCAGTGAGCAAGCCAGAGGAGCCGCGTCACACGGACCCTGGGCATGGGAGGCATGCCCAGGCAGCCCCCAGCAGGAATGGCATGGGCCAAGTGCCAAGCATGTGGTAGCAGTGGGTGCACCAGCCAGGCCACGGGCTCCCACCGCGAGCCAGCTCCCTCGTCCCTATCCCTCGACTAAGTTCCCAGCGAGCGAGCCAGGGGAGCTACGTCGCATGGACTCTGGGCATGGAAGGCATGCCCCGGCAGCCCCCAGCAGGCATGGCATGGGCCAAGTGCCCAGTGTGCGGTAGAGGTTTGCGCGCCATCCAGGCAACAGGGCCATCACGAGCCAGCCCCCTTGTCCCTATCCCTCGACTAAGTGCCCAGCAAGCGAGCCAGGGGAGCCGCGTCACACGGACCCTGGGCATGGGAGGTATGCCCAGGCAGCCCCCAGCAGGCATGGCATGGGCCAAGTGCCTAGTGTGCGGCAGCGGTTGGCGCGCCAGGCAGGCCACGGGCTCCCCCTACGAGCCGGCCCCCTGGTCCCTGTCCCTCGACTAAGTTCCCAGCGAGCGAGCAAGAGGAGCCGCGTCGCATGGACACTGGGCATGGAAGACATGCCCCAGCAGTCTCCAGCAGGCACGGCATGGGCCAAGTGCCCAGCGTGCGGTAGAGGTGGGCGCGCCAGCCAGGCCACGGGTGCCCATCGCGAGCCAGCCCCTCGTCCCTGTCCCTCGACTTAGTGCCCATCGAGCGAGCCAGGGGAGCCTCGTCGCATGGACCCTGGGCATGGAAGGCATGCCCCAGCAGCCCCCAGCAGGCACGGCATGGGCCAAGTGCCCAGCGGGCGGTAGAGTTGGGCGTGCCAGCCATGCGACGTGCACCCTTCGCAAGCCAGCCCCTTCGTCCCTGTCCCTCAACTAAGTGCCCAGCGAGCGAGCCAGGGGAGCCACGTCGCACAGATCCTGGGTGCGGGAGGCATGCGCAGGCAGCCCGCAGAAGGCACGGCATGGGCCAAGTGCGCAGCGTATGGCAGCGGTGGGCGTGCCAGCGAGGCCACAGGCGCCCATCGCGAGCCAGCCCCCTCGTCCCTGTCCCTCGACAAAGTGCCCAACGAGCGAGCCACGGGTACCGTGTCGCATGGACCCTGGGCACGGAAGGCCTTCCCCGGTAGCCCCCAGCAGGCACAGCATGGGCCAAGTGCCAAGCGTGTGGCAGCGGTGGGTGCGCCAGCCTGTCCACGGGCGCCCATCGCGAGCCGGCCCCCTCGTGCCTGTCCCTCGACTAAGTTCCCAGGCAGCCCCTAGTATGCATGGCATGGGCCAAGTGTGCAGTGTGCGGCAGCGGTGGGCGTGGCAGCCAGGCTACAGGAGCCCATCGCGAGCCAGAGCCCCGTCCCTGTCCCTCGACTAAGTGCCCAGCGAACGAGCCAGGGGAGCTGGTCGCACGGACTCCTGGCACGGGAGGCATGCCCCAGCAGCCCCCAGCAGGCACTGCATGGGCCAATTGTGTAGTGTGCGGCAGCGGTGGGCGCTCCAGCCAGGCCACAGCCGCCCATCGGGAGCCAGCCCCCTCGTCCCTGTCCCTCGACTAAGTGCCCAGTGAGCGAGCCAGAGGAGCCGCATCACACGGACCCTGGGCATGGGAGGCATGCCCAGGCAGCCCCCAGCAGGCACGGCATGGGCCAAGTGCCCAGCGTGCGGCAGCAGTGGGCGAGCCAGGCAGGCCACGGGCGCCCATTGCGAGACAGCCCCCTCGTCCCTGTCCCTCGACTAAGGGCCCAGCAAGTGAGCCAGGGGAGCCGCGTTGAATGGACCCTGGGCATGGGAGGCATGCCCAGGCAGCCCCCAGCAGGCACGGCATGGGCCAAGTGCCAAGCATGTGGCAGCAGTGGGCGCACCAGCCAGGCCACGGGCTCCCACCGCGAGCCAGCTCCCTCGTCCCTATCCCTCGACTAAGTTCCCAGCGAGCGAGCCAGGGGAGCTGCGTCGCATGGACTCTGGGCATGGAAGGCATTCCCCGGCAGCCCCCAGCAGGCATGGCATGGGCAAAGTGCCCAGTGTGCGGTAGAGGTTTGCGTGCCATCCAGGCCACAGGGCCATCACGAGCCAGCCCCCTTGTCCCTATCCCTCGACTAAGTGCCCAGCAAGCGAGCCAGGGGAGCCGCGTCACACGGACCCTGGGCATGGGAGGTATGCCCAGGCAGCCCCCAGCAGGCATGGCATGGGCCAAGTGCCCAGTGTGCGGCAGCGGTTGGCGCGCCAGGCAGGCCGCGTGCTCCCCCTACGAGCCGGCCCCCTGGTCCCTGTCCCTCGACTAAGTTCCCAGCGAGCGAGCAAGAGGAGCCGCGTCGCATGGACCCTGGGCATGGAAGACATGCCCCGGCAGTCCCCAGCAGGCACGGCATGGGCCAAGTGCCCAGCGTGCGGTAGAGGTGGGCGCGCCAGCCAGGCCACGGGTGCCCATCGCGAGCCAGCCCCCTCGTCCCTGTCCCTGGACCCTGGGCACGGAAGGCCTTCCCCGGTAGCCCCCAGCAGGCACGGCATGGGCCAAGTGCCAAGCGTGTGGCAGCGGTGGGTGCGCCAGCCTGGCCACGGGCGCCCATCGCGAGCCGGCCACCTCGTGCCTGTCCCTCGACTAAGTTCCCAGGCAGCCCCTAGTATGCACGGCATGGGCCAAGTGTGCAGTGTGCGGCAGCGGTGGGAGTGGCAGCCAGGCTACAGGAGCCCATCGCGAGCCAGAGCCCCGTCCCTGTCCCTCGACTAAGTGCCCAGCGAACGAGCCAGGGGAGCTGGTCGCACGGACTCCTGGCACGGGAGGCATGCCCCAGCAGCCCCCAGCAGGCACGGCATGGGCCAAGTGCCAAGCTTGTGGTAGCGGTGGGCGCACCTGCCTGTCCACGGGTGCCCATTGCGAGCCAGCCCCCTCGTGCCTGTCCCTCGACTAAGTTCCCAGGAAGCCCCCAGTATGCACGGCATAGGCCAAGTGCCCAGCGTGCGGCAGCGGTGTGCGAGCCAGCAAGGCCACAGGCGCCCATCGCAAGCCAGCCCCCTCGTCCCTGTCCCTCGATTAAGTGCCCAGCTAGCGAGCCAGTGGAGCCGCGCCGCATGGACCCTGGGCACAGGAGGATTGCCCCGGCATCCCCCAGCAGGCACGGCATGGGCCAGGTGCCCAGCGTGAGGTAGAGGTGGGCGCGCCAGCCTGGCCACGAGCGCCCATCTCGAGCCAGCCCCCTCGTCCCTGTCCCTCGACTTTGTGCCCAGCGAGCGAGCCAGGGGAACAGCGTCGCATGGACTCTGGGCATGGGAGGCATGCCCAGGCAGCCGCCAGTAGGCACGACATGGGCCAACTGCCCAGCGTGCGGCAGAGGAAGGCGCGCCAGGAAGGCAACAGGCGCCATTGCGAGCCAGCCCTCTCATCCCTGTCCCTCGACTAAGTGCCCAGCGAGCAAGCCAGGGGGGCCACGTCGCATGTACCCTGGGCATGGTTGTTACACCCAGGCAGCCCCCAGCAGGCACGGCATGGGCTGCTTGCCCAGCGTGCGGCAGCGGTGGGCGCGCCAGCCAGGCCGCGGGCGCCCAACACGAGCCAGCCCACACGTCCCTGTCCCTCGACTAAGTGCCCAGCGAGCGACCCAGGGGGGCCGCATTGCATGGACTCTGGGCACAGGAGACATGCCCAGGAAGCCACTAGCAGGCACGACATGGGCCAAATGCCCAGCGTGCGGCAGAGGAGGGCGCTCCAGCAAGGCCACAGGCGCCCATCGCGAGCCAGCCCCCTCGTCCCTGTCCCTCGACTAAGTTCCCAGCTAGCGAGCCAGGGGAGCCGCGCCGCATGGACCCTGGGCACAGGAGGATTGCCCCGGCATCCCCCAGCAGGCACGGCATGGGCCAGGTGCCCAGCGTGAGGTAGAGGTGGGCGCGCCAGCCTGGCCACGAGCGCCCATCTCGAGCCAGCCCCCTCGTCCCTGTCCCTCGACTTTGTGCCCAGCGAGCGAGCCAGGGGAACAGCATCGCATGGACTCTGGGCACGGGAGGCATGCCCAGGCAGCCGCCAGTAGGCACGACATGGGCCAACTGCCCAGCGTGCGGCAGAGGAAGGCGCGCCAGGAAGGCAACAGGCGCCATTGCGAGCCAGCCCTCTCATCCCTGTCCCTCGACTAAGTGCCCAGCGAGCGACCCAGGGGGTCCGCATTGCATGGACTCTGGGCACAGGAGACATGCCCAGGAAGCCACCAGCAGGCACGAGATGGGCCAAATGCCCAGCGTGCGGCAGAGGAGGGCGCTCCAGCAAGGCCACAGGCGCCCATCGCGAGCCAGCCCCCTCGTCCCTGTCCCTCGACTAAGTGCCCAGCGAGCGAGCCAGGGGGGCCACGTCACACAGACCTTGGGCAAAGGTGGCATGCCCAGGCAGCCCCAAGCAGGCATGGCATGGGCTGCTAGCCCAGCGTGCAGCAGCGGTGGGCGCGCCAGCCAGGCCACAGGCGCCTATCGCGAGCCAGCCCCCTCATCCCTGTCCCTCAACTTAGTGCCCAGCGAGCGAGCCAGGGGAGCCACGTCGCATGGACTCTGGGCATGGGAGGCATGCCCCAGCAGCCCCCAGCAGGCACGGCATGGGCCAAATGCCCAGCGTGCGGCAGCGGTGGGCGAGCCAGCGAGGCCACAGGCGCCCATCACGAGCCAGCCCCCTAATCCCTCTCCCTCGACTTAGTGCCCAGCGACCGAGCCAGGGGAGCTGCGTTGCACATACTCTGGGCACGGGAGGCATGCCCCGGCAGCCCCAAGCAGGCATGGCATGGGCCAAGTGCCAAGCTTGCGGTAGCGGTGGGCGCACCAGCCTGTCCACGGGCGCCCATTGCGAGCCAGCCCCCTCGTGCCTGTCTCTCGATTAAGTTCCCAGGAAGCCCCCAGTATGCACGGCATAGGCCAAGTGCCCAGCGTGCGGCAGCGGTGGGCTAGCCAGCAAGGCCACAGGCGCCCATCGCGAGCCAGCCCCCTCGTCCCTGTCCCTCGATTAAGTGCCCAGCTAGCGAGCCAGGGGAGCCGCGCCGCATGGACCCTGGGCACAGGAGTATTGCCCCGGCATTCCCCAGCAGGCACGGCATGGGCCAGGTGCCCAGCGTGCGGTAGAGGTGGGCGCGCCAGCCTGGCCACGAGTGCCCATCTCGAGCCAGCCCCCTCGTCCCTGTCCCTCGACTTTGTGCCCAGCGAGCGAGCCAGGGGAACAGCGTCGCATGGACTCTGGGCACGGGAGGCATGCCCAGGCAGCTGCCAGCAGGCACGACATGGGCCAACTGCCCAGCGTGCGGCAGAGGAGGGCGCGCCAGGAAGGCCACAGGCGCCATTGCGAGCCAGCCCTCTCATCCCTGTCCCTCGACTAAGTGCCCAGCGAGCAAGCCAGGGGGGCCACGTCGCATGTACCCTGGGCATGGTTGTTACACCCAGGCAGCCCCCAGCAGGCACGGCATGGGCTGCTTGCCCAGCATGCGGCAGCGGTGGGCGCGCCAGCCAGGCCGCGGGCGCCCAACACGAGCCAGCCCACACGTCCCTGTCCCTCGACTAAGTGCCCAGCGAGTGACCCAGGGGGGCCGCGTTGCATGGACTCTGGGCACAGGAGACATGCCCAGGAAGCCACCAGCAGGCACGACATGGGCCAAATGCCCAGCGTGCGGCAGAGGAGGGCGCTCCAGCAAGGCCACAGGCGCCCATCACGAGCCAGCCCCCTCATCCCTGTCCCTCGACTAAGTGCCCAGCGAGCGAGCCAGGGGGGCCACGTCACACAGACCTTGGGCAAAGGTGGCATGCCCAGGCAGCCCCAAGCAGGCACGGCATGGGCTGCTCGCCCAGCGTGCAGCAGCGGTGGGCGCGCCAGCCAGGCCACAGGCGCCTATCGCGAGCCAGCCCCCTCATCCCTGTCCCTCGACTTAGTGCCCAGCGAGCGAGCCAGGGGAGCCACGTCGCATGGACTCTGGGCATGGGAGGCATGCCCCAGCAGCCCCCAGCAGGAACGGCATGGGCCAAGTGCCCAGCGTGCGGCAGCGGTGGGCGAGCCAGCGAGGCCACAGGCGCCCATCACGAGCCAGCCCCCTAATCCCTCTCCCTCGACTTAGTGCCCAGCGACCGAGCCAGGGGAGCCGCGTTGCACATACTCTGGGCACGGGAGGCATGCCCCGGCAGCCCCAAGCAGGCATGGCATGGGCCAAGTGCCCAGCGTGAGGCAGCGGTGGGCGCGCCAGGAAAGCCACGGGCTCCCCCCGCGAGCCAGCCCCCTGGTCCCTGTCCCTCGACTAAGTTCCCAGCGAGCGAACCAGGGAAGCCACGTCACATGGACCCTGGGCATGGAAGGTATGCCCCAGCAGTTCCTCGCAGGCACGGCTTGGGTCAAGTGCCCAGTGTGCGGTAGAGGTGGGCACGCCAGCCAGGCCACGGGCGCCCATCGCGAGCCAGCCCCCTCGTCCCTGTCCCTCAACTAAGTGCCCAGCAAGCGAGCCAGGGGAGCCGCATAGCACAGATCCTGGGTGCGGGAGGCATGCCCAGGCAGCCCACAGAAGGCAAGGCATGGGCCGAGTGCCCAGCGTGTGGCAGCGGTGGGCGCGCCAACGAGGCCACAGGCGCCCATCACGAGCCAGCCCCCTCGTCCCTGTCCCTCGACAAAGTGCCCAGTGAACGAGCAATGGGTACCGCGTCGCGTGGACCCTGGGCACGGGAGGCCTTCCCTGGCAGCCCCAAGCAGGCACGGCATGGGCCAAGTGCCAAGCGTGCGGCTGCGGTGGGTGCGCCAGCTTGGCCACGGGCGCCCATCTCGAGCCAGCCCCCTCATGCCTGTCCCTCGACTAAGTGCCCAGCGAGCGAGCCAGGGGAGCCACGTTGCAGAGACCCTGGGCAAGGGAGGCATGCCCAGGCAGCCCCCAGTATGCACGGCATGGGCCAAGTGTGCAGTGTGCGGCAGCGATGGGCGCGGCAGCCAGGCCACAGGCGCCCATCGCGAGCCAGACCTCTCATCCCTGTCCCTCGACTAAGTGCCCATTAAGCGAGCTAGGGGACCCGCGTTGCAAGGTCCCTGGGCATGGGAGGCATGCCCCAGCAGCCCCCAGCAGAAACGGCATGGGCCAAGTGCCCAGCGTGCGGCAGCGGTTGGCACACAACCAAGGCCACAGGCTCCAATCGCGAGCCAGCCACCTTGTCCCTGACCCTCAACTAAGTGCCCAGCGAGCGAGCCAGGGGAGCCGCGTCGCACAGACCCTGGGCACAGGAGGCATGCCCCGGCAGCCCCCAGAAGGCATGGCATGGGCCAAGTGCCCAGTGTGTGGCAGCGGTGGGCTTACCAGCGAGGCCACAGGCGCCCATCGCGAGCCAGCCCCACGTCCCTGTCCCTCGACAAAGTGCCCAGCGAGCGAGCCAGGGGAGCCACGTTGCACAGACCCTGGGCATGGGAGGCATGCCCAGGCAGCCCCCAGTATGCACGGCATGGGCCAAGTGCCCAGCATGCGGCAGCGGTGGGCGCTCCAGCCAGGCCACAGGCGCCCATCGCGAGCCAGCCCCCTCGTACCTGTCCCTCGACTAAGTGCCCAGCGAGCGAGCCAGGGGAGCCGCGTTGCATGGACTCTGGGCACGGGAGGCATGCCCAGGCATCCCCCAGCAGGCACGGCATGGGCCAAGTGCCCAGCATGCGGCAGAGGAGGGCGCGCCAGCCAGGTCACACAGGCGCCCATCGCGAGCCAGCCCCCTCGTCCCTGTCCCTCGACTAAGTGCCCAGCGAGTGAGCCAGGGTGGCCGTGTCGCATGGACCCTGGGCACGGGTGGAAAGCCTGGGCAGCCCCCAGCAGGTACGGCATGGGCTACTCACCCAGCGTGTGGCAGCGGTGGGCACGCCACCCAGGCCGCGGGCTCCCATCGCGAGCCAACCCCCACGTCCCTGTCCCTCGACTGACTGCCCAGAGAGCGAGCCAGGGGGGCCGCGTCGCTTGGACCCTGGGCACGGGTGGCATGCCCAGGATGCCCCCAACAGGCATGGCATGGGCTGCTCGCCCAGCCTGTGGAAGCGGTGGGTGAGCCAACCAGGCCGCGGGCGCCCATCGCGAGCCAGCCCCCATGTTCCTTTCCCTTGAAGTAGTGCCCAGCGAGTGGGCCAAGGGGGCCGCGTCTCACAGACCCTGGGCATGGGTGGTATGCCCACGCCACCCCAAGCACGCACGGCATGGGCTGCTCGCCCAGCGTGCGGCAGCGGTGGGGGCGCCAGCCAGGCCACAGGCGCCCATCGCGAGCCAGCCCCCTCATCCCTGTCCCTCGACTTAGTGCCCAGCGAGCGAGCCAGGGGAACTGCATCGCATGGAATCTGGGCATGGGAGGCATGCCCCGGCAGCCCTCAGCAGGCACGGCATGGGCCAAGTGCCCAGCGTGCGGCAGCGGTGGGCGCGCCAGCGAGGCCACTGGCGCCCGTCACGAGCCAGCCCCCTAATCCCAGTCCCTTGACTTAGTGCCCAGAGAGTGAGCCAGGGGAGCTGCGTCGCATGGACTCTGGGCACGGGAGGCATGGCCCAGAAGCCCCCAGCAGGCACGGCTTGGGCCAAGTGCCCAGTGTGCGGCAGCAAGGCCACAGGCGCCTATCGCGAGCCAGCCCCGTCATCCCTGTCCCTCGACTAAGTGCTCAGCGAGCGAGCCAGGGGGGCCGCGTCGGACAGACCCTTGACATGTATGGCTCGCCCAGGAAGCCCCCAGCAGGCACAGCATGGGCTGCTCGCCCAGCGTGCGGCAGCGGTGGCCGCACCAGCCAGGCCGCGGGAGCCCAACGCGAGGCAGCCCCCACGTCCCTGTCCCTCGACTAAGTGCCCAGCGAGCGAGCCAGGGGGGCCGTGTCGCACGGAGCCTGGGAATGGGTGGAAAGCCCAGGAAACCCCCAGCAGGCACGGCATGGGCTGCTTGCCCAGCCTGCGGCAGCGATGGCCACGCCCGCCAAGCCACAGGCTCCCATCGCGAGCCAGCCTCCTCGTCCCTGTACCTCGACTAAGTGCCCAGCGAGCGAGCCAGGGGATCTGCGTCGCACGGACCCTGGGCCTGGGTGGCATGCCCAGGCAGCCCCCAGCAGGCATGGCATGGGCTGCACGCCCACCCTGCGGCAGCGGTGGGGGCACCAGCAGGGCCACAGGCGCCCATCGCGAGCAAGCCCCCACATCCCTGCCCCTCGACTTAGTGCCCAGCGAGCGAGCCAGGGGAGCCCAGTCGCATGGAATCGGGGCATGGGAGGCATACCCCGGCAGCTCCCAGAAGGCACGGAATGGGCAAAGTGGCCAGCGTGCGGCAGAGGTGGGCGCGCCAGCGAGGCCACAGGCGCCCATCACGAGGCAGCCCCCTAATCCCAGTCCCTTGACTTAGTGCCCAGCAAGTGAGCCAGGGGAGCTGCGTTGCATGGACTCGGGGCACGGGAGGCATGGCCCGGCAGCCCCCAGCAGGCACGGCTTGGGCCAAGTGCCCAGCATGCGGCAGCGGTGGGCGTGCCAGCCAGGCCACAGGCGCCTACCGCGAGCCAGCCCCATCGTCCCTGTCCCTCGACTAAGTGCTCAGCCAGCGAGCCAGAGGGGCCCCGTCGGACAGACCCTTGGCATGTATGGCTCGCCCAAGAAGCCCCCAGCAGGCACAGCATGGGCTGGTCGCCCAGCGTGCGGCAGCGGTGGGCACGCCAGCCAGGCCGCGGGAGCCCAACGCGAGACAGCCCCCACGTCCCTGTCCTTCGACTAAGTGCCCAGCGAGCGAGCCAGGGGGGCCGTGTCGCACGGTGCCTGGGAGTGGGTGGAAAGCCCAGGAAACCCCCAGCAGGCATGGCATGGGCTGCTTGCCCAGCCTGCGGCAGCGATGGGCGCGCCCGCCAGGCCACAGGCTCCCATCGCGAGCCAGCCCCCTCGTCCCTGTACCTCGACTAAGTGCCCAGCGAGCGAGCCAGGGGATCTGCGTCGAACGGACCCTGGGCACGGGTAGCATGCCCAGGCAGTCCCCAGCAGGCATGGCATGGGCTGCACGCCAACCCTGCAGCAGCGGTGCGCGCGCTAGCCAGGCCACAGGCGCCCATCGCGAGCCAGCCCCCTAATCCCTGTCCCTCGACTAAGTGCCCAGCGGGCGAGCCAGGGGAGCCGCGTGGCATGGACCCTGGGCATGGATGGCATGCCCAGGCAGCCCCCAGCAGGCATGGCATGGGCTGCAGCGGTGGGCGTGCCAGCGAGGCCACCGGCGCCCATCACGAGCCAGCCCCCTAATCCCTGTCCCTTGACTTAGTGCCCAGCGAGAGAGCTAAGGGAGCTACGTCGCATGGACTCTGGGCACGGGAGGCATGGCCCGGCAGCCCCCAGCAGGCACGGCTTGGGCCAAGTGCCCAGCGTGCGGCAGCGGTGGGCGCGCCAGCCAGGCCACAGGCGCCTATCGCGAGCCAGCCCCGTCGTCCCTGTCCCTCGACTAAGTGCTCAGAGAGCGAGCCAGGAGGGCCGCGTCGGACAGACCCTTGACATGTATGGCTCGCCCAGGAAGCCCTCAGCAGGCACAGCATGGGCTGCTCGCCCAGCGTGCGGCAGTGGTGGGCGCGTCAGCCAGGCCGCGGGAGCCCAACGCGAGCCAGCCCCCACGTCCCTGTCCTTCGACTAAGTGCCCAGCGAGCGAGCCAGGGGGGCCGTGTCGCACAGTGCCTGGGAGTGGGTGGAAAGCCCAGGAAACCCCCAGCTGGCATGACATGGGCTGCTTGCCCAGCCTGCGGCAGCGATGGGCGCGCCCGCCAGGCCACAGGCTCCCATCGCGAGCCAGCCCCCTCGTCCCTGTACCTCGACTAAGTGCCCAGCGAGCGAGCCAGGGGATCTGCGTCGAAAGGACCCTGGGCATGGGTAGCATGCCCAGGCAGCCCCCAGCAGGCATGGCATGGGCTGCACGCCAACCCTGCGGCAGCGGTGCGCGCGCTAGCCAGGCCACAGGCGCCCATCGCGAGCCAGCCCCCTCATCCCTGTCCCTCGACTAAGTGCCCAGCGGGCGAGCCAGGGGAGCCACGTGGCATGGACCCTGGGCATGGATGGCATGCCCAGGCAGCCCCCAGCGGGCATGGCATGGGCTGCTTGCCCAGCGTGCGGCAGCGGTGGGTGCGCCAGCGAGGCCACCGGCGCCCATCACGAGCCAGCCCCCTAATCCCTGTCCCTTGACTTAGTGCCCAGCGAGAGAGCTAAGGGAGCTGCGTCGCATGGACTCTGGGCACGGGAGGCATGGCCCAGCAGCCCCCAGCAGGCACGGCTTGGGCCAAGTGCCCAGAATGCGGCAGCGGTGGGCGCGCCAGCCAGTCCACAGGCGCCTATCGCGAGCCAGCCCCGTCGTCCCTGTCCCTCGACTAAGTGCTCAGCGAGCGAGCCAGGGGGGCCGCATCGGACAGACCCTTGACATGTATGGCTCGCCCAGGAAAGCCCCCAGCAGGCGCAGCATGGGCTGCTCGCCCAGCGTGCGGCAGCGGTGGGCGCGCCAGCCGTGCTGCAGGAGCCCAACGCGAGCCAGCCCCCACGTCCCTGTCCCTCGACAAAGTGCTCAGCGAGCCAGCCAGGGGGGCCGTTTCGCACAGAGCCTGGGAACGGGTGGAAAGCCCAGGAAACCCCCAGCAGGCACGGCATGGGCTTCTTGCCCAGCCTGCGGCAGCGATGGCCGCGCCCGCCAGGCCACAGGCTCCCATCGCGAGCCAGCCCCCTCGTCCCTGTACCTCGACTAAGTGCCCAGCGAGCGAGCCAGGGGATCTGTGTCGCACGGACCCTGGGCATGGGTGGCATGCCCAGGCAGCCCCCAGCAGGCATGGCATGGGCTGCACGCCCACCCTGCGGCAGCGGTGGGGGTGCCAGCCAGGCCACAGGCGCCCATCGCGAGCCAGCCCCCTCATCCCTGTCCCTCGACTTAGTGCCCAGCGAGCGAGCCAGGGGAGCCGCGTCGCATGGAATCTGGGCATGGGAGGCATACCCCGGCAGTTCCCAGCAGGCACGGCATGGGCCAAGTGCCCAGCGTGTGGCAGAGGTGGGCGCGCCAGCGAGGCCACAGGCGCCCATCACGAGGCAGCCCCCTAATCCCAGTCCCTTGACTTAGTGCCCAGCGAGTGAGCCAGGGGAGCTGCATCGCATGGACTCTGGGCACGGGAGGCATGGCCCAGCAGCCCCCAGCAGGCAAGCTTGGGCCAAGTGCCCAGCGTGCCGCAGCGGTGGGCGCGCCAGCCAGGCCACAGGCCCCTATCGCGAGCCAGCCCCGTCGTCCCTGTCCCTCGACTAAGTGCTCAGCGAGCGAGCCAGGGGGGCCCCGTCGGACAGACCCTTGGCATGTATGGCTCGCCCAGGAAGCCCCCAGCAGGCACAGCATGGGCTGGTCGCCCAGCGTGCGGCAGCAGTGGGCACGCCAGCCAGGCCGCAGGAGCCCAACGCGAGCCAGCCCCCACGTCCCTGTCCTTCGACTAAGTGCCCAGCGAGCGAGCCAGGGGGGCCGTGTCGCACGGTGCCTGGGAGTGGGTGGAAAGCCCAGGAAACCCCCAGCAGGCATGGCATGGGCTGCTTGCCCAGCCTGCGGCAGCGATGGGCGCGCCCGCCAGGCCACAGGCTCCCATCGCGAGCCAGCCCCCTCGTCCCTGTACCTCGACTAAGTGCCCAGCGAGCGAGCCAGGGGATCTACGTCGAACGGACCCTGGGCACGGGTAGCATGCCCAGGCAGCCCCCAGCAGGCATGGCATGGGCTGCACGCCAACCCTGCGGCAGCAGTGCGCGCGCTAGCCAGGCCACAGGCGCCCATCGCGAGCCAGCCCCCTCATCCCTGTCCCTCGACTAAGTGCCCAGCGGGCGAGCCAGGGGAGCCGCGTGGCATGGACCCTGGGCATGGATGGCATGCCCAGGCAGCCCCCAGCAGGCATGGCATGGGCTGCTTGCCCAGCGTGCGGCAGCGGTGGGCGTGCCAGCGAGGCCACCGGCGCCCATCACGAGCCAGCCCCCTAATCCCTGTCCCTTGACTTAGTGCCCAGCGAGTGAGCCAGGGGAGCTGCATCGCATGGACTCTGGGCACGGGAGGCATGGCCCAGCAGCCCCCAGCAGGCAAGCTTGGGCCAAGTGCCCAGCGTGCCGCAGCGGTGGGCGCGCCAGCCAGGCCACAGGCCCCTATCGCGAGCCAGCCCCGTCGTCCCTGTCCCTCGACTAAGTGCTCAGCGAGCGAGCCAGGGGGGCCCCGTCGGACAGACCCTTGGCATGTATGGCTCGCCCAGGAAGCCCCCAGCAGGCACAGCATGGGCTGGTCGCCCAGCGTGCGGCAGCAGTGGGCACGCCAGCCAGGCCGCAGGAGCCCAACGCGAGCCAGCCCCCACGTCCCTGTCCTTCGACTAAGTGCCCAGCGAGCGAGCCAGGGGGGCCGTGTCGCACGGTGCCTGGGAGTGGGTGGAAAGCCCAGGAAACCCCCAGCAGGCATGGCATGGGCTGCTTGCCCAGCCTGCGGCAGCGATGGGCGCGCCCGCCAGGCCACAGGCTCCCATCGCGAGCCAGCCCCCTCGTCCCTGTACCTCGACTAAGTGCCCAGCGAGCGAGCCAGGGGATCTACGTCGAACGGACCCTGGGCACGGGTAGCATGCCCAGGCAGCCCCCAGCAGGCATGGCATGGGCTGCACGCCAACCCTGCGGCAGCAGTGCGCGCGCTAGCCAGGCCACAGGCGCCCATCGCGAGCCAGCCCCCTCATCCCTGTCCCTCGACTAAGTGCCCAGCGGGCGAGCCAGGGGAGCCGCGTGGCATGGACCCTGGGCATGGATGGCATGCCCAGGCAGCCCCCAGCAGGCATGGCATGGGCTGCTTGCCCAGCGTGCGGCAGCGGTGGGCGTGCCAGCGAGGCCACCGGCGCCCATCACGAGCCAGCCCCCTAATCCCTGTCCCTTGACTTAGTGCCCAGCGAGTGAGCCAGGGGAGCTGCATCGCATGGACTCTGGGCACGGGAGGCATGGCCCAGCAGCCCCCAGCAGGCAAGCTTGGGCCAAGTGCCCAGCGTGCCGCAGCGGTGGGCGCGCCAGCCAGGCCACAGGCCCCTATCGCGAGCCAGCCCCGTCGTCCCTGTCCCTCGACTAAGTGCTCAGCGAGCGAGCCAGGGGGGCCCCGTCGGACAGACCCTTGGCATGTATGGCTCGCCCAGGAAGCCCCCAGCGTCACAGCATGGGCCTGGTCGCCAGCGTGTCGGCAAGCAGTGGCACGCCAGCAGCCGCAGGAGCCCAACGCGAGCCAGCCCCCACGTCCCTGTCCTTCGACTAAGTGCCCAGCGAGCGAGCCAGGGGGGCCGTGTCGCACGGTGCCTGGGAGTGGGTGGAAAGCCCAGGAAACCCCCAGCAGGCATGGCATGGGCTGCTTGCCCAGCCTGCGGCAGCGATGGGCGCGCCCGCCAGGCCACAGGCTCCCATCGCGAGCCAGCCCCCTCGTCCCTGTCCCTCGACTAAGTGCCCAGCGAGCGAGCCAGGGGATCTACGTCGAACGGACCCTGGGCACGGATAGCATGCCCAGGCAGCCCCCAGCAGGCATGGCATGGGCTGCACGCCAACCCTGCGGCAGCGGTGCGCGCGCTAGCCAGGCCACAGGCGCCCATCGCGAGCCAGCCCCCTCATCCCTGTCCCTCGACTAAGTGCCCAGCGGGCGAGCCAGGGGAGCCGCGTGGCATGGACCCTGGGCATGGATGGCATGCCCAGGCAGCCCCCAGCAGGCATGGCATGGGCTGCTTGCCCAGCGTGCGGCTGCGGTGGGCGTGCCAGCGAGGCCACCGGCGCCCATCACGAGCCAGCCCCCTAATCCCTGTCCCTTGACTTAGTGCCCAGCGAGAGAGCTAAGGGAGCTACGTCGCATGGACTCTGGGCACGGGAGGCATGGCCCGGCAGCCCCCAGCAGGCACGGCTTGGGCCAAGTGCCCAGCGTGCAGCAGCGGTGGGCGCGCCAGCCAGGCCACAGGCGCCTATCGCGAGCCAGCCCCGTCGTCCCTGTCCCTCGACTAAGTGCTCAGCGAGCGAGCCAGGGGGGCCGCGTCGGACAGACCCTTGACATGTATGGCTTGCCCAGGGAGCCCCCAGCAGGCACAGCATGGGCTGCTCGCCCAGCGTGCGGCAGCGGTGGGCGCGCCAGCCTTGCCGCTGGAGCCCAACGCGAGCCAGCCCCCACGTCCCTGTCCCTCGACTAAGTGCCCAGCGAGCGAGCCAGGGGGGCCGTGTCGCACGGAGCCTGGGAACGGGTGGAAAGCCCAGGAAACCCCCAGCAGGCAAGGCATGGGCTTCTTGCCCAGCCTGCGGCAGCGATGGGCGCGCCCTCCAGGCCACAGGCTCCCATCGCGAGCCAGCCCCCTCGTCCCTGTACCTCGACAAAGTGCCCAGCGAGCGAGCCAGGGGATCTGTGTCGCATGGACCCTGGGCATGGGAGGCATACCCCGGCAGTTCCCAGCAGGCACGGCATGGGCCAAGTGCCCAGTGTGCGGCAGGGGTGGGCGCGCCAGCGAGGCCACAGGCGCCCATCACGAGGCAGCCCCCTAATCCCAGTCCCTTGACTTAGTGCCCAGCGAGTGAGCCAGGGGAGCTGCGTCGCATGGACTCTGGGCGCGGGAGGCATGGCCCAGCAGCCCCCAGCAGGCACGGCTTGGGCCAAGTGCCCAGCGTGCGGCAGCGGTGGGCGCGCCAGCCAGGCCACAGGCCCCTATCGCGAGCCAGCCCCGTCGTCCCTGTCCCTCGACTAAGTGCTCAGCGAGTGAGCCAGGGGGGCCCCGTTGGACAGACCCTTGGCATGTATGGCTCGCCCAGGAAGCCCCCAGCAGGCACAGCATGGGCTGGTCGCCCAGCGTGCGGCAGCGGTGGGCACGCCAGCCAGGCCGCGGGAGCCCAACGCGAGCCAGCCCCCACGTCCCTGTCCTTCGACTAAGTGCCCAGCGAGCGAGCCAGGGGGGCTGTGTCGCACGGTGCCTGGGAATGGTGGAAAGCCCAGGAAACCCCCAGCAGGCACGGCATGGGCTGCTTGCCCAGCCTGCAGCAGCGATGGCCGCTCCCGCCAGGCTACAGGCTCCCATCGCGAGCCAGCCCCCTCGTCCCTGTACCTCGACTAAGTGCACAGCGAGCGAGCCAGGGGATCTGCGTCGAATGGACCCTGGGCATGGGTGGCATTACCAGGCAGCCCCCAGCAGGCATGGCATGGGCTGCACACCCACGCTGTGGCAGCGGTGCGCGCCCCAGCCAGGCCACAGGCGCCCATCGCGAGCCAGCCCCCTCGTCCCTGTCCCTCGACTAAGTGCCCAGCGGGCGAGCCAGGGGAACCGCGTCGCATGGACCCTGGGCACGCGTGGCTTGCCCAGGCAGCCCTCAGCAGGCACGGCATGGGCCAAGTGCCCAGCGAGCGGCAGCAGTGGGCGCGCCAGCCAGGCCACAGGAGCCCATCGCGAGCCAGCCCCCTCGTCCCTGTCCCTCGACTAAGTGCCCAGCGAGTGAGCAAAGGGGACCGCATCGCATGGACCCTGGGCACGGTTGGCACACCCAGGCAGCCCCCAGCAGGGACGGCATGGGCTGCTCGCCCAGCGTGCGGCAGCGGTGGGCGCGCCAGCCAGGCCGTGGGCGCCCATTGCGAGCCAGCCCCCTTGTCCCCGTCCCTCTACTAAGTGCCCAGCGAGCGAGCCAAGGGAGCCGCGCCCCTCGGACCCTGGGCACAGGAGGAATGCCCCGGCATCCCCCAGCAGGCACGGCATGGGCCAGGTGCCCAGCTTGCGGTAGAGGTAGGCGCGCCAGCCTGGCCGCGGGCGCCCATTGCGAGCCAGCGCCCTCGTCCCTGCCCCTCCACTGACTGCCCAGTGTACGAGCCAGGGGTGCCGCGTCGCACAGACCCCGGGCAAGGGTGGCACGCCTAGGCAGCCCCCAGCTGGCACGACATGGGCAAACTTCCCAGCGTGAGGCAGAGGAGGGCGCGCCAGGAAGGCCACAGGCGCCCATTGCGAGCCAGCCCCCTCGTCCCTGTCCCTCGACTAAGTGCCCAGTGAGCGAGCCAGGGGGGCCGCGTCGTACTTACCTTGGGCATGGGAGGCTTGACCAGGCAACCGCCAGCAGGCACGACATGGGCCAATTGCCAAGCGTGCGGCAGAGGAGGGTGCGCCAGCAAGGCCACAGGTGCCCAACGCGAGCCAGCCCCCTCGTCCCTGTCCCTCGACTTAGTGCCCAGCGAGCGAGCCAGGGAGGCCGCGTCGCATGGAGTCTGGGCACAGGAGGCATGCCCAGGTAGCCGCCAGCAGGCACGACATGGGCCAATTGCCAAGCGTGCGGCAGAGGAGGGCGCGCCAGCAAAGCCACAGGCGCCCATCGCGAGCCAGCCCCCTCGTCCCTGTCCGTCGACTAATGGCCAGCGAGCGAGCCAGGGGGGCCACATCACATGGACCCTGGGCACAGGTGGCATGCCCAGGAAGCCCCAAACAGGAACGGCATCTGCTGCTCGCCCAGCGTGCGGCAACGGTGGGCGCGCCAGCCAGGCCACAGTCGCCTATCGCGAGCCAGCCCCCTCATCCCTGTCCCTCGACTTAGTGCCCAACGAGCGAGCCAGGGGAGCTGTGTCGCATGGAATCTTGGAATGGGAGGCATGCCCCGGCAGCCCCCAGCAGGCACGGCATGGGCTAAGTGCCCAGCATGCGGCAGCGTTGGGCGCGCCAGCGAGGCCACAGGCGCCCATCACGAGCATGAACCCTAATCCCTGTCCCTCGACTTAGTGCCCAGCGAGCGAGCCAGGGGAGCCGTGTTGCATGGACTCTGGGCATGGGAGGCATGCCCCGGCAGCTCCCAGCAGGCACGGCAAGGGCCAAGTGCCCAGCGTGCTGCAGCGGTGGGCGCGCCAGTCAGGCCACAGGCACCCATCGTGAGCCAGCCCCCTCGACTAAGTGCCCAGCGAGTGAGCAAAGGGGACCGCATCGCATGGACCCTGGGCACGGTTGGCACACCCAGGCAGCACCCAGCAGGTACGGCATGGGCTGCTCGCCCAGCGTGCTGCAGCGGTGGGCGCGCCAGCCAGGCCGTGGGGGCCCAGCACGAGCCAGCCCCCACGTCCCTGTCCCTCGACTAAGTGCCCAGCGAGCGAGCCAGGGGGGCCGCGTCGCACGGACCCTTGGAACGGGTGGCATGCCCAGGCAGCCACCAGCAGGCATGGCTTGGGCTGCTCGCCCAGCGTGCCGCAGCGGTGGGCGCGCCAGCCAGGCCGCAGGCGCCAATCGCGAGCCAGCCCCCACGTCCCTGTCCCTCGATGTAGTGCCCAGAGAGCGAGCCAGTGGGGCCGCATTGCACCAACCCTGGGCACAGGTGGCACGCCCATTTAGCCCCCAGGAGGCACGGCATGGGTTGCTCGCCCAGCGTGCGGAAGTGGTGGGCGCGCCAGCCAGGCCGCGGGCGCCCATCGCGAGCTAGCCCCCACGTCCTTGTCCGTCGACTAATTGCCCAGCGAGCGAGCCTGGGGGGCCGCATCGCACAGACCCTGGGCACGGGTGGCATGCCCAGGCAGCCTGCAGCAGGCACAGCTTGGGCTTGTCGCCCAGCGTGCGGCAGCGGTGGGCGCGCCAGCCAGGCCGTGGGCGCCCATCGCGAGCCAGCCCCCTCGTCCCTGCCCCTCGACTGACTGCCCAGTGTGTGAGCCAGGGGTTCCACATCGCACGGACCCTGGGCATGGGTGGCACACCCAGGAAGCCCCCAGCAGGCACGGCATGGGCTGCTCACCCAGCGTGCGGTAGCGGTGGGCGCGCCAGCCAGGCCACGGCCACCCATCGAGAGCCAGCCCCCTCATCCCTGCCCCTCCACTGACTGCCCAGCGTGCGAGCCAGGGGTGCCGCATCGCACGAACCTGGGCACAGGTGGCACGCCCAGGCAGCCCCCAGCAGGCACGGCATTGGCTGCTCGCCCAGCGTGCGGCAGCGGTGGGCGCGCCAGCCATGCCACGGGCACCCATCGCGAGCCAGCCCCCTCGTCCCTGCCCCTCGACAGACTGCCCAGCATGCGAGCCAGGGGTGCCACAGCAGTCTCCAGCAGGCACAGCGCCAGCCTTGCCAGGGGCACCCCACGCGAGCCAGCCGCGAGCACGCTGTTAGGCTCAGCACATGCTGTGGACGTTGATTTCATGGGCAAGCTGGCCTTGGCCGTGTCCCCAGGCTCTGGTGGACCCTGAGGGCTGCCATGGGGTGGCTGGAGGTGCACTGGACAGGGCAGCCAGCATGCACCATGCACCATGGGCCAGGCAGAGGCACAGCTGCCACAGCCTGCTGGCCGCAATGCCCAGTTGCGAAATTGTGTGAATTGACCGTCTTTTCATCATGGAATTGGTCCCGAAATGACTCAAATCATTCGTGTAATTCATGACGAGTCTGCCCCTGAAGTTTGGGATCATTTCGACTCACGGGCTATTTTTGATGATTTTTTCAATTTTCGGCTGTAGAAAATTCATTAAAAAAATTTAGTGCCCCTGAAGTCTGCCCCTGGTGGTAGATATGATTATTCTCCATTTATGTACAAAATTTCTGCTCAAAATTTAAAGTAAATAATTTTTTAGACCCATTATGACGGCTCAGACATATTGATGTTTCCTCCTGCCGGGAGTGAAATTTCATTTAAGACTCTTTAGGGGGGAGGTGGTCACCTAGCTTGCTAGGTGCCAATAGGCCATGCGTGCCTCCCCCCCTTCCCATCCCACGTGGGCAGGCACTGGGCATGGCCAACCCAACGCGCATGGCATGGGCAGGGTGGCTTGCTGCCTTGCCCATCCAGCTGGTGGTGCGTGGCTGTGGCGGCCACCACCGCCGACAGGCAGGCGGCCGGCGACGTCGGCCGAAGAGTGTGGGATGCCCGATCAGTAGCCAACGGAGTGGGGAAAACGTGGGAAATGAAATCTGCTAAATTGTGGGCAACGAAATGAGAAAAATCGTGGGGTAATGAGTTGGGATGTGGCTACACAAGCTCGACGGTGTGGGCGGCGAAGCTAACGATGATGCATGCCACACAAGGGCCAAATCGCTGAGGGGATTTAGAGCATGCGGAGTGCTTCGTCGTAGGCCCTCGAGGCGGCAGACGTGGGGTTGGATCCCGACGCTCAGGCTTGCCTAGGTGGACTCGTTGTGCAGCGCGATCGGTGACACGATCGTCGGCCATTAGCAACGAGCGAGCCACACGGCTAGCCTGGGCAAGGCGAGACACCCCTGCTGCCAAGGCCTCATCGGTGGGAAAAACGTGGGCAACAAAATGAGAGAATTGTGGGATGATGAGTTGGGATGTGGCTAGACAAACTCGACGGTGTGGGCGGCGAAGCTAACGATGATGCATGCTATGCGAGGGCCAAATCACTGAGGGGATTTCAAGCATGCGGAGTGCTTCATCACAGGCCCTCGAGACGGCGGATGCGGGGCTAGATCCCGACGCCCAGGCTTGCCTAGGTGGACTCATTGCGCAGCGCGATCGACGACACGATCGTCGGCCGTTAGCAATGAGCGAGCCACACGGCCAGCCTGGGCAAGGCGTGACACCCCTGCTGCCAAGGTCTCATCGGTGGGAAAAACGTGGGCAACGAAATAAGAAAAATCGTGGGATAATGAGCTGGTATATGACTACACAAGCTCGACGGTGTGGGCGGCGAAGCTAACGATGATGCATGCTACGCGAGGGCCAAATGGTTGGGGGGAATTTCGAGCATGTGGAGTGCTTTGTCACAGGCCCTCGAGGCGGCGGACGTGGGATTGGATCCCGATGCTCAGGCTTGCCTAGGCAGACTCGTTGCGCAGCGTGATCGACGACA
>JAJFZO010000230.1:97500-130000 GCA_021397835.1 Moringa oleifera | reverse complement strand
ACTGACTGCCCAGGCAGCCCCCAGCAGGCACGGCATGGGCTGCTCGCCCAGCGTGCGGCAGCGGTGGGCGCGCCAGCCAAGACGCGGGCGCCCATCGCGAGCCTGCCCCAACGTCCCTGTCCGTCGATGAAGTGCCCAGCGAGCGAGCCAGATGGGCCGCATCTTACGGACCCTAGGCATGGGTTTCACGCCCAGGCAGCCCCAAGCAGGTATGGCATGGGGTTCTCGCTCGGCGTGCGGCAGCGGTGGGCATGCCACCCAGGCAGTGGGCGCCCATCGCGAGCCAGCCCCCACGTCCCTTTCCCTCGATGAAGTGCCCAGCGAGGGAGCTATGGAGGCCATGTCGCACGGACCCTGGGCACGGGTGGCATGCCCAGGCTGCCCCCAGCAGGCACGGCATGGTCTGCTCGCCCAGGGTGCTGCAGCGGTAGCCAGCCCCCTCGTCCCTTCCCCTCGACTGACTGCCCCGCGTGTGAGCCAGGGGTGCCGCATCGCACGGACCCTGGGAACGGGTGGCAAGCCCAGGCAGCCCCCAGAAGGCATGGCATGGACTGCTCACCCACCGTGCGGCAGCAGTAGGCGTGCCAGCCAGGCCACGGGCGCCCATCGTGAGCCAGCCCGCACGTCCCTGTCACTCGACTAAGTGCCACGCGAGTGAACCCGGGGGGCTGCTTCGCATGGACCCTGGGCATGGGTAGCACGCCCAGGAAGCCCTTCGCAGGCACGGCATGGGCTGCTCGCCCAGCATGTGGCAGCGGTGGCCGCGCCTGCCAGGCCGCGGGCACCCATCGCGAGCCAGCCCCCACGTCCCTGTCCCTCGACTAAGTGCCCAGCAAGCGAGCCAAGGGAGCCATGTTGCACAGACTCTGGGCATGGGAGGCATGCCTAGGCAGCCCCCAGATGGCATGGCATGGGCCAAGTGCCCAGCATGCGGCAGAGGAAGGCGCGCCAGCCAGGCCATAGGCGCCCATCACGAGCCAGCCCCCTCGTCCCTGTCCCTCGACTGAGTGCCCAGCGAGTGAGCCAGGGGTGCCGCATCGCATGGACCATGGGCACGGGTGGCACGCCCAGGCAGCCCCCAGCAGTCACGACATGGGCTGCTCGCCCAGCGTGCGGCAGCGGTGGGCGCGGCGGCCAGACCGCAGGCGCCCATCGCGAGCCAGCCTTCTCGTCCCTTTCCCCTCGACTGACTGCCCAGCGTGCACGCCAGGGGTGCCGCGTTGCACGGACCATGGGCACGGGTGGCACACCCAGGCAGCCCCCAGCAGGCACGGCATGGGCTGCTCGCCCAGCGTGCGGCTGCGGTGGGCGCGCCAGCCAGGCCGCAGGCGATCATCGCGAGCCAGCCCCCTCGTCCCTGTCCCTCGACTGACTGCCCAGCGTGCGAGCCAGGGGTGCCATGTCGCATGGACCCTGGGGACAGGTGGCACGCCCAGGCAGCCCCCGGCAGGAATGGCATGGGCTGCTCGCCCAGCATGCGGCCGCAGTGTGCGCGCCAGCCGGGCCGCGGGCGCCCATCGTGAACCAGCGCCCACGTCCCTGTCCATCGACTAAGTGCCCAGCGAGCGAGCCTTGGGGGCCGTGTCACATGGACCCTGGGCACGGGTGGCATGCCCAGGCAGCCCCCAGCATTCACGGCATGGGCTGCTCGCCCAGCGTGTGGCAGCGGTGCACGCGCCAGCCAGGCCGCGTGCGCCCATCGCGAGCCAGCCCCCTCGTCTCTGCCCCTCGACAAAGTGCTCAGCGAGCGAGCCAGGGGGGCCGTATCGCACGGATCCTGGGCATGGGTGGCACACCCACGCAGCCCCCAGCAGGCATCGGCATGGGCTGCTCGCCCAGCGTGCATCAGTGGTGGGCGCGCCAGCCTGGCCGCGGGCGCCCATCGCGAGCCAGCCGCCACGTCCCTGTCCCTCGACAAAGTGCCCAGCGAGCTAGCGAGGGGGGCCGCGTCGCACGGACCCTGGTCATGGGTGGCACGCCCAGGCAGCCCCCAGCAGGCACGGCATGGGCTGCTCGCCCAGCGTGCGGCAGCGGTGGGCACGCCAGCCAGGCCGCGGGCGCCCATCGCGAGCCAGCCTCCTCGTCCCTGCCCCTCGACTGACTGCCCAGTGTGTCAGCCAGGGGTGCCGCGTCGCACAGACTCTAGGGACGGATTGCACACCCAGGCAGCCCCCAGCAGGCACGGCATGGGCCAAGTGCCCAGCGTGCAGCAGAGGAGGGCGCGCCAGCCAGGCCACAGGCGCCCATCGCGAGCCAGCCCCAACGTCCCTGTCCCTCGACGTAGTGCCCAACGAGGGAGCCAGGGGGGCCGCGTCGTGTGGACCCTGGTCACGGGTGGCATGCCCAAGCAGCCCCAGCAGGTACAGCATGGGCTGCTCGCCCAGCGTGTGTCCGCGGTGGGTGTGCCAGCCAGGCCGCGGGCACCCATCGCGAGCCAGCCCGCACGTCCCTGTCCCTCGACGTAGTGCCCAGCATGCGAGCCAAGGGGGCCGCATCGCATGGACCCTAGGCATGGGTGGCACGCCCAGGCAGCCCCCAGCAGGCACGGCATGGACGGCAGCCCCCAGCAGGCACAGCATGGGCCAAGTGCCCAGCGTGCAGCAGAGGAGGGCGCGCCAGCCAGGCCACAGGCGCCCATCGCGAGCCAGCCCCGTCGTCCCTGTCCCTCGACTAAGTGCCCAGCGAGCGAGCCAGGGGGGTTGCATCGCACGGACCCTTGGCACGGTTGGCACGCCCAGGCAGCCCCCAGCAGGGACGGCATGGGCTGCTCGCCCAGCGTGCGCCAGCGGTTCGTGCACCAGCCAGGCCGCGGTCGCCCATCACGAGCCAGCCCCCTAGTCCCTGCCCCTCGACGGACTGCCCAGCGTGTGAGCCAAGGGTTTCGCGTCGCATGGAACCTGGTCACGGGTGGCACGCCCATGTAGCCCCATCAGGCACAGCATGGGCTGCTCGCCCAGCGTGCGGCAGCAGTGGGCGCGCCAGCCAGGCCGCGGGCGCCCATCGCGAGCCAGCACCCTTGTACCTGCCCCTCGACTGACTGCCTAGCGTGCGAGCTAGGGGTGCCACATCGCACGGACCCTAGGCATGGGTAGCACGCCCAGGTATCCCCCAGCAGGCACGGCATGGGCTGCTCGCCCAGCGTGCGGCAGCGGTGGGGGCGGCGGCCAGACCGCAGGCGCCCATCGCGAGCCAGACTTCTCGTCCCTTTCCCCTCGACTGACTGCCCAGCGTGCGCGCCAGGGGTGCCGCGTTGCACGGACCATTGGCACGGGTGGCACGCCTAGGCAGTCCCCAGCAGGCACGGCATGGGCTGCTCGCCCAGCGTGCGGCTGCGGTGGGCGCGTCTGCCAGGCCGCGGGCACCATCGCGAGCCACCCCTCTCGTCCCAGCCCCTCGATTGACTGCCCATTGTGTGAGCCAGGGGTGCCACATGGAACGGACCCTGGGAATGGGTGGCACGCCCATGCAGCCCCCAGCAGGCATGGCTTGGGCTGCTCGCCCAGTGTGCGGCAGCATTGGGCGCGCCAGCCAGGCCACCGGCGCCAATCGTGAGCCACCCCCCTCGTTCCAGCCTCTTGACTGGCTGCACAGCGTGCGAGCCAGGGGTGCCACGTCGCATGGACCCTGGGCACGGGTGGCACGCCCAGGAAGCCCACAGCATGCACGGCATGGGCTGCTCACCCAGCGTGCTGCAGCGGTGGGCGCGCTAGCCAGGCCTCGGGCGCCCATCGCGAGCCAGCCCCCACATCCCAGCCCCTCGACTGACTGCCCAGCGTCCGAGCCAGGAATGCCACGTCGCATGGACCCTGGGCACAGGTGGCATGCCCAGGCAGCCCACAGCAGTCACGGTATGGGCTGCTCGCCCAGCGTGCAGCAGAGGTTGGCGCGGTAGCCAGACCGCTGGCGCCCATCGCGAGCCAGCCCCCTCGTCCCTGTCCCTCGACTGACTGCCCAGCGTGCGCGCCAGGGGTGCCACGTTGAACGGACCCTGGGCATGGATGGGACACCCAGGAAGCCTCCAGCAGGCACGGCATGGGCTGCTCGCTCAGCGTGCGGCAGCGGTGGGCGCGGCGGCCAGACCACGGGCGCCCATCGCGAGCCAGCCTTCTCGTCCCTTTCCCCTCGACTGACTGCCCAGCGTGCGCGCCAGGGGTGCCGCATCGCACGGACCCTGGGCATGGGTGGCACACCCAGGAAGCCTCCAGCAGGCACAGCATTGGCTGCTCGCCCAGCGTGCGGCAGCGGTGGGCGCGGGGGCCATACCGCGGTCGCCCATCGCGAGCCAGCCTTATCGTCCCTTTCCCCTCGACTGACTGCCCAGCGTGCGTGCCAGGGGTGCCGCGTTGCACGGACCATGGGCACGGGTGTCATGCCCAGGCAGCCCCCAGCAGGCACAGCATGGGCTGCACGCCCAGGGTCCGGCAGTGGTGGGCGCGCCAGCAAGGCCGCGTGTGCCCATCGCGAGCCAGCCCCCACGTCCCTGTCCCTCGACGTAGTGCCCAGCGAGAGAGCCATGGGGGCCGCGTCGCCCAGACCATGGGCACGGGTGGCACGCCCAGGCAGCCCCCAGCAGTCACGGCATGGGCTGCTCGCCCAGCGTGCGGCAGCGGTGGGCGCGGCGGCCAGACCGCGGGCGCCCATCACGAGCCAGCGTTCTCGTCCCTTTCACTCGACTGACTGCCCAGCGTGCGCGCCAGGGGTGCCGCATCGCACGGACCCTGGGCATGGATGGCACACCCAGGAAGCCTCCAGCAGGCACGGCATGGGCTGCTCGCCCAGCGTGCGGCAATGGTGGGCGCGGGGGCCATACCGCGGTCGCCGATCGCGAGCCAGCCTTATCGTCCCTTTCCCCTCGACTGACTTCCCAGCGTGCGCGCCAGGGGTGCCGCGTCGCATGGACCATGGGCACGGGTGGCACGCCCAGGCAGCCCCCAGCAGGCACGGCATGGGCTGCACTCCCAGGGTGCGGCAGTGGTAGGCGCGCCAGCAAGGCCGCGTGTGCCCATCGCGAGCCAGCCCCCACGTCCCTGTCCCTCGACGTAGTGCCCAGCGAGAGAGCCATGGGGGCCGCGTCGCCCAGACCATGGGGACGGATGGCACGCCCAGGCAGCCCCCAGCAGTCACGGCATGGGCTGCTCGCCCAGCGTGCGGCAGTGGTGGGCGCGGTGGCCAGACCGCGGGCGCCCATCGCGAGCCAGCCTTCTCGTCCCTTTCCCCTCGACTGACTGCCCAGCGTGCATGGCAGGGGTGCCATGTCGCACGGACCCTGGGCATGGATGGCACACCCAGGAAGCCTCCAGCAGGCACGGCATGGGCTGCTCACCCAGCGTGCGGCAGCGGTGGGCACGGGGGCCATACCACGGTCGCCAATCGCGAGCCAGCCTTATCGTCCCTTTCCCCTCGACTGACTGCCCAGGGTGCGCGCCAGGGGTGCCGCATCGCATGGACCATGGGCACGGGTGGCACGCCCAGGCAGCCCCCAGCAGGCACGGCATGGGTTTCTCGACCAGCGTGCGGCTGTGGTGGGCGCGCCAGCCAGGCCGCGGGCGCCCATCGCGAGCCACCCCCCTCGTCCCAGCCCCTCGATTGACTGCCCATTGTGTGAGCAAGGGGTGCCACGTCGCATGGACCCTGGGCATGGGTGCAAGGCCCAGGCAGCCCACAGCAGGCATGGCATGGGCTGCTTGCCCAGCGTGCGGTAGCGGTGGGAGCGCCAGCCAGGCCGCAGGCGCCCATCGCCAGGCTGCCCCCTCGTCCCTGCCCCTCGACTGACTGCCCAGTCTGCGCGCCAGTGGTGCCGCATCGCACGGACCCTGGGCACGGGTGGCACACCCAGGCAACCCCCAGCAGGCATGGCATGGGCTGCTCGCCCAGCGTGCGGCAGCGGTGGGGGCGGCGGCCAGACCGCGGGCGCCCATCGCGAGCCAGCCTTCTCGTCCCTGCCCCTCGACTGACCGCCCAGCGTGCGTGCCAGGGGTGCCGCGTCGCACGGACCATGGGCACGGGTGGCACGCCCAGGCGGCCCCCAGCAGGCACGGCATGGGCTGCTCGCCCAGAGTGCGGCTACGGTGGGCGCGCCAGCCAGGCCGCGGGCGCCCATCGCGAGCCACCCCCCTCGTCCCAGCCCCTCGACTGACTGCCCACTGTGTGAGCAAGGGGTGCCACATTGCATGGACCCTGGGCATGGGTGGCATGCCCAGGCAGCCCACAGAAGGCACGGCATGGTCTGCTTGCCCAGCATGCGGCAGCGGTGGGCGCGCCAGCCAGGCCGCGGGCGCCCATCGCGAGCCTGCCCCTCGTCCTAGCCCCTCGACTGACTGCCCAGCGCGTGAGCCAGAGGTGCTGCGTCGCATGGGGCCTGGGCACGGGTGGCACGCCCAGGCAACCCCGAGCAGGCACGGAATGGGCTGCTCGCCCATCGTGCGGTAGCGGTTGGCGCACCAGCCAGGCTACGGGCGCCCATTGCGAGACAGCCCCCTCGTCCCTACCCCTCGACTGAATGCCCAGCGTGCGAGCCAGTGGTGCCGCATCGCATGAACCCTGGGCATGGGTGGCACACCCAGGCAGCCCCCAGCAGGCTCCGCATGGGCTGCACGCCCATTAAGCGGCAGTGGTGGGCGCGCCAGCAAGGCCGCGTGTGCCCATCGCGAGCCAGCCCCCACGTCCCTGTCCCTCGACGTAGTGTCCAGCGAGCGAGCCAAGGGGGCTGTTTCGCCCGGACCATGGGCATGGGTGGCACGCCCAGCAAGCCCCCAGCAGGCACGGCATGGGCTACTCGCCCAGCGTGCGGCAGTGGTGGGTGCGCAAGCCAGGCCACAGGCGCCCATCGCAAGCCAGACCCCTCATCCTTGCCCCTCGACTGACTGCCCAGAGTGCGAGCCAAGGGTGCTGCATCGCACGGACCCTGGGCATGGCTGGCACGCGCAGGCAGCCCCTAGCAGGCACGGCATGGGCTGCTCACCCAGTGTGCGGCGGCGGTGGGTGCGCCAGCAAGGACGCGGGCGCCCATCGCGAGCCAGCCCCCGAGTCCCTGTCCCACGACTGACTGCGCAGTGTGCGAGCCAGGGGTGCCGCATCACACGGACTCTGGGCACGGGTGGCACGCCCAGGCAGCCCCCAGCAGGCACGGCATGGGCTGCTCACCCAGCGTGCGGCTGCGGTGGACATGCCAGCCAGGCCGCGGGCGCCGATCGCGAGCCAGGGGGGCCGCATCGCAACGACCGTGGGCATGGGTGGCACGCCCAGGCAGCCCCCAGCAGGCACGGCATTGGCTGGTCACCCAGCGTGTGGCATCGGTGGGCGGGCCAGCCAAGCCGCGGGCGCCCATCCTGAGCCAGCCCCTTCGTCCCTGCCCCTCGACTGACTGCCGAGCGTGCGAGCAAGGGGTGCCGCGTCGCACGGACCCTTGGTACGTGTGGCACGCCCAGGGTTCCTCCAGCAGGCACGACATGAGCTCCTCGACCAGCGTGCGGCAGCGGTTGGCGCGCCAGCCAGGCCGCGGGCGCCCATCGCGAGCCTGCCACCTCGTCCTAGCCCCTCGACTGACTGCCCAGCGCGCGAGCCAGAGGTGCTGCATCGCATGGGGCCTGGGCACGGGTGGCACGCCCAGGCAACCACCAGCAGGCACGGAATGGGCTGCTAGCCCATCGTGCGGTAGCGGTTGGCGCGCCAGCCAGGCCGCGGGCGCCCATCGCTAGACAGCCCCCTCGTCCCTGCCCCTCGACTGACTGCCCAGCGTGCGAGCCAGTGGTGCTGCATCGCATGAACCCTGGGCATGGGTGGCACGCCCACGCAGCCCCCAGCAGGCTCCGCATGGGCTGCACGCCCAGGGTGCGGCAGTGGTGGGCGCGCCAGCAAGGCCGCGGGAGCCCATCGCGAGCCAGTCTCATCGTCCCTGCCCCTCGACTGACTGCCCAGCGTGCGAGCCAGCGGTGCCGCGTCGCACGAACCCTGGGACGGGTGGCACGCCTCGGCAACCCCAGCAGGCACGGCATGTGGTACTGGCCCAGCGTGCGGCAGCAGTGGGACCGCCAGCCAGGCCGCGGGCGCCCATCGCGAGCCAGCCCCCTCGTCCCTCCCCCTCGACTGACTGCCCAGTGTGCGAGCCATGGGTGCCGCTTCGCACGGACCCTGGGCATGGGTGGCACGCCCAGTCTTCCCCCAGCAGGCATGGCATGGGCTTCTCGCCCAGCGTGCCGCAGCGGTGGGCGCGCCAGCCAGGCCGCAGGCGCCCATCGCGAGCCAGCCCCCACGTCCCTGTCCCTCGACTAAGTGCCCAGAGAGCAAGCCAGGGGAGCCGCGTCGCACGGACCCTGGGCATGGGTAACATGCCCAGGCAGCCCCAAGCAGGCACGGCATGGGCTGCTCGCCCACCGTGCGGCAGCGGTGAGCGCGCCAGCCAGGCCACGGGCGACCGTCGCGAGCCAGCCCCGAGGTCCCTGTCCCTCGACTAAGTGCCCAGCGAGCGAGCCAGGGGGGCCACGTAGCATGGACCCTGGGTATGGGTGGCACGCCCAGGGAGCCCCGAGCATGCACGGCATGGGCATCTCGCCCAGCATGCGGCAGCGGTGGGCGTGCCAGCCAGGCCACGGGGGTCCATCGTGAGCCATCCCCCACGTCCCTGTCCCTCGACGTAGTTCCCAGCGAGTGGCCAGGGGGGCCGTGTCGCACAGGCCCTGGGCACTGGTGACTTGCCGAGGCAGCCCCCAGCAGGCACGGCATGGGCTGTTCGCCCAGCGTGCGGCTGCGGTGGGTGCGCAAGCCAGGCCGCGGGCGCCCATCGCAAGCCAGCCCCCAAGTCCCTGCCCCACGACTGACTGCGCAGCGTGCGAGCCAGGGGTGCCGCATCACACGGACTCTGGGCACGGGTAGCATGCCCAGGCAGCCCCCAGCAGGCACGGCATGGGCTGCTCACCCAGCGTGCGGCTGCGGTGGACATGCCAGCCAGGCCGCGGGCGCCGATCGCGAGCCAGGGGGGCCGCATCGCAAGGACCGTGGGCATGGGTGGCACGCCCAGGCAGCCCCCAGCAGGCACGGCATTGGCTGGTCACCCAGCGTGCGGCAGCGGTGGGCGGGCCAGCCAAGCCGTGGGCGCCCATCCTGAGCCAGCCCCCACGTCCCTGTCCCTCGACTAAGTGCCCAGCGGGGGCCGCGTCGCAAAGACCCTTGGTCCGGGTGGCACACCTAGGCAGCCCCCAGCAGGCACGGCATGGGCTGCTCGCCCAGTGTGTGGCAGCAGTGGGCGCGCCAGCCAGGCTGCGGGCGCCCATCGCGAGCCAGCCCCCACGACCCTGTCCCTCGACTAAGTGCCCAGCGAGCGAGCCAGGGGGGCCGCGTTGCATGGACCCTGGGTATAGATGGCACGCCCAGACGGCCCCCAGCAGGCACGGCATGGGCTGCTCGCCCAGTGTGCGGCAGCGGTGGGCGCGCCAGCCAGGCCGCGGGCTCCCAACGCGAGCTGGCCCCCACGTCCCTGTCCCTCGATTAAGTGCCCAGCGTGCAAGCAAGGGGGGCAACATCGCAGGGACTCTGGGAAACGGTGGCACGCCAAGGCAGCCCCCAGCAGGCACGGCATGGGCTGCTCACCCAGCGTGCTGCAGCGGTGGGCGCGCCAGCAAGGCCGCGAGCGCCCATTGCGAGCCGGCCCCTACGTCCCTGTCCCTCGACTGACTGCCCAGCATGCGAGCCAGGGGTGCCGCGTCGCATGGACCCTTGGAACGTGTGGAATGCCCAGGCAGCCCCCAGCAGGCACAACATGGGCTGCTCACCCAGAGTGTGGCAGCGGTTCGCGCGCCAGCCAGGCCACGGGCGCCCATCGCGAGCCAACCCCCACGTCCCTGTCCCTCGACGTAGTTCCCAGCGATCGAGCCAGGGGGGCCACGTCGCACGGACCATGGGCATGGGTGGCACTCCCAGGCAGCCCCTAGCAGGCACGACATGGGCTGCTCGCCCAGCGTGCGGCAGCGGTGGGCGCGCCAGCCAGTCCGCGGGCGTCCATCGCGAGCCAGCCCCCACTTCCCTGTCCCTCGACTAAGTGCCCAGCGAGCGAGCCAGGCGGGCTGTGTCGTACGGACCCTGCATTTGGGTGGCATGCCAAGGCAGCCCCCGGCAGGCAAGGCATGGGTTGCTCGCCCAGCGTACGGCAGCGGTGGGTGTGCCAGCCAGGCTGCGGGCGCCCATCGCGAGCCAGCCCCCACGTCCCCGTCCCTCGACTGACTGCCAAGCGAGCAAGCCAGGCGGGCCGCATTGTATGGACCCTGGGCATGGGTGGCACGCCCAGGCATCTCCCGGCAGGCACGGCATAGCTGCTCGCCCAGCATGCGGCAGCGGTGGGCGCGCCAGCCAGGCCACGGGATCCCATCGTGAGCCGGCCCCCACGTCCCTGTCCCTCGATTAAGTGACCAGCGTGCGAGCAAGGGGGGCCACATCGCAGGGACTCTGGGCATGGGTGGCACGCCAAGGCAGCCCCCAGCAGGCACGGCATGGGCTGCTCGCCCAGCGTGCGGCAGCGGCGGGCGCGCTAGCCAGGCCGCGGGAGCCCATCGCGAGCCAGTCTCATCGTCCCTGCCCCTCGACTGACAGCCCAGCGTGCGAGCCAGGGGTGCCGCATCGCACGGACCCTGGGATGGGTGGCACGCCTAGGCAGCCCCAGCAGGCACGGCATGGGGTACTCACCCAGCGTGCGGCAGCAGTGGGACTGCAAGCCAGGCTGCGGGCGCCCATCGCGAGCCAGCCGCCTCGTCCCTTCCCCTCGACTGACTGCCAAGCGTGCGAGCCAGGGGTGCCGTGTCGCATGGTCCCTGGGCATGGGTGCCATGCCAAGGCAGCCCCCAGCAGGCACGGCATGGGCTGCTCGCCCACCGTGCGGCAGCGGTGAGCGCGCCAGCCAGGCCACGGGCGACCGTCGCGAGCCAGCCCCGAGGTCCCTGTCCCACGACTGACTGCACAGCGTGCGAGCCAGGGGTGCCGCATCACACAGACTCTGGGCACGGGTGGCACGCCCAGGCAGCCCCCAGCAGGCACGGCATGGGCTGCTCACCCAGCGTGCGGCTGCGGTGGACATGCCAGCCAGGCCGCGGGCGCCGATCGCGAGCCAGGGGGGCCGCATCGCAAGGACCGTTGGCATGGGTGGCACGCCCAGGCCGCCCCCAGCAGGCACGGCATTGGCTGGTCACCCAGCGTGCGGCAGCGGTGGGCGGGCCAGCCAAGCCGCGGGCGCCCATCCTGAGCCAGCCCCCTCATCCCTGCCCCTCGACTGACTGCCCAGCGTGCGAGCAAGGGGTGCCGCGTCGCACGGACCCTTGGTACGTGTGGCACGCCCAGGCTTCCTCCAGCAGGCACGGCATGGGCTGCTCGACCAGCGTGCGGCAGCGGTTGGCGCGCCAGCCAGGCCGCGGGCGCCCATCGCGAGCCAGCACCCACGTCCCTGTCCCTCGACTAAGTGCCCAGCGAACGAGCCAGGGGGGCCGCGTCTCATGGACCCTGGGCATGGGAAGCATGCCCTTGCAGGCCTCAGCAGGCATGGCATGGGCTGCTCGCCCAGCGTGCGGCAGCGGTGGGCGCGCCAGCCAGGCCGCGGGCGCCCATTGCAAGCTAGCCCCCACGTCCCTGTCCCTCGACATAGTGCCCAGCGAGCGAGCTAGGGGAACCGCGTCGCACGGACTCTGGGCACGGGTGGCACACCCAGGTGGCCCCCAGCAGGCACGGCATGGGCTGCTCGTGCAGCGTGCGGCAGCGGTGGACGCGCCAGCCAGGCTGCGGGCTCCCATCGCGAGCCAGCCCCTACATCCCTGTCCCTCGACTGACTGCCCAGCGTGCAAGCCAGGGGTGCCGCGTCCCACGAACCCTGGGTATGGGTGGCTCGCCCAGGCAGCCCCCAGCCGGCATGGCATGGGCTGCTCACCCGGGGTGTGGCAGCAGTGGGCGCGCCAGCCAGGCCGCGGGCGCCGATTGTGAGCCAGCCCCCTCGTCCCTGTCCCTCGACTAAGTGCCCAGCGAGCGAGCAATGGGAGCCGCGTCGCATGGACCCTGGGCACGGGAGGCATGCCCCAGCAGCCCCCAGCAGGCACGGCATGGGCCAAGTGCCCAGCGTGCGGCAGCGGTGGGCGTGCCAGCGAGGCCACAGACGCCCATTGCGAGCCAGCCCCCTCGTCCGTGTCCCTCGACTAAGTGCCCAGCGAGCTAGCCGGGGTAGCCGCGTCGCATGGACCCTAGACACGGGAGGCATGCCCGGGCAACCCCCAGCAGGCACGGCATGGGCCAAGCGCCCAGCGTGCGGCAGCGGTGGGCGCGCCAGCGAGGCCACTGGCGCCCATCACAAGCCAGACCCCTCGTCCCTGTCCCTCGACTTAGTGCCCAGAGAGCGAGCCTGGGGAGCCGCGTTGCACAGACCCTGGGCACGGGAGGCACAGCTAGCAGCCCCCAACAGGCACGGCATGGGCCAAGTGCCCAGCGGGCGGCATCGGTGGGCGCGCCAGCCAGGCCACAAGTGCCCATCGTGAGCCAGCCCCCTCGTCCCTGTCCCTCGAATATTTGCCAAGCGAGCGAGCCAGGGGAGTCGCATCGCACGGACCCTGGGCATGGGTGACACGCCCAGGCAGCCCCCAGCAGGCACCGCATGGGCCGCTCACCCAGCGTGCGGCAGCTGTGGGTGCGCCAGCCAGGCCGCGGGAGCCCATCGCGAGCCAGCCCCCTCGTCCCTGCCCCTCGACTGACTGCCCAGTGTGCGAGCCAGGGTTGCCGCGTCGCACGGACCCTGGGCACGGGTGGCACGCCCAGCAGCCCCCAGTGGGCACGGCATGGGCTACTCACCCAGTGTGCGGCAGAGGTGGGCGCGCCAGCCAGGCAACAGGCGCCCTTCGCGAGCCAGCCCCCTCGTCCCTGTCCCTCGACTAAGTGCCCAGCGAGCAAGCCGGGGGAGCCACGTCGCACAGACCCTGAGCACAGGAGGCATGCCCGGGCAGTCCCCAGCAGGCACGGCATGGGCCAAGTGCCCAGCGTGCGGCAGCGGTGGGCGTGCCAGCCATGCCGCGGGCGCCCATCGCGAGCCAGCCCCCATGTCCCTGTCCATCGACTAAGTTCCCAGCGTGTGAGCCAGGGGAGCCGCGTCGCATGGACCCTGGGCATGGGAGGCATGCCCCAGCAGGCCACAGCAGGCATGGTATGGGTCAAGTTCCCAGTGTGCGGCAGCGGTGGGCGCGCTAGTGAGGCCACAGGCGCCCATCGCGAGCCAGCCCCCTCGTCCCTGTCCCTCGACTAAGTGCCCAGCGACTGAGCCAGGGGAGCCGCGTCACATGGACCCTGGGCACGGAAGGCATGCCCTGGCAGCCCCCAGCAGGCACTGCAAGGGCCAAGTGCCTAGCGGGCGGCACCGGTGGGCACGCCAGCCTGGCCACAGGCGCCCATTGCGAGCCAGCCACCACGTCACGGTCCCTCGACAATGTGCCCAGCGAGCGAGCCAGGGAAGCCGTGTCGCACGGACCCTAGGCATGAGTGGCACACCCAGGCAGCCCCCAGCAGGCACGGCATGGGCAGCTCGCCCAGCGTGCGGCAGCGGTGGGCGCGCCAGACATGCCGCGGGCGCCCATCGCGAGCCAGCCCCAACGTCCCTGTCCCTCGACTAAGTGCCCAGCGAGCGAGCCAGGGGAGCCACGTCGCACGGACCCTGGGCATGGGAGACATGCCCTGGCAGCCCCCAGCAGGTACAGCATGGGCCAAGTGCCCAGCGGGAGGCACCGGTGGGCATGCCAGCCAGGCCACAGGCGCCCATCGCGAGCCAGTCCCCTTGTCCCTGTCCCTCGACTATGTGCCCAGCGAGCGAGCCAGGGGAGCCGCGTCGCACAGACCTTGTGCATGTGTGGCACGCCCAGGCAGCCCCCAGTAGGCATGGCATGGGCTGCTCGCCCAGCGTGCGGCAGCGGTGGGCGCGCCAGCCATGCCGAGGGAGACCATCACGAGCCAGCCCCCACGTCCCTGTCCCTCGACTAAACGCCCAGCGTGCGAGCCAGGGGAGCCGCGTTGCATGGACCCTGGGAACTGAAAGCATGCCTAGGCATCCCCCAACAGGCGCGGCATGGGGCAAGTGCCCTGCTGGCGGCACCGGTGGGCGCACCAGCCAGCCCACAGGCCCCCATCGCGAGCCAGCCCCCTCGTCCCTCTCCCTCGACTAAGTGCCCAGTGAGCGAGCCAGTGGTGCCGCGTCGCATGGACCCTGGGCATAGGTAGCACGCCCAGGCAGCCCCCAGCAGGCATGGCATGGGTTGCTTGACCAGTGTGCGGCAGCGATGGTGCGCCAGCCAGGCCGCGGGCACCCATCGCGAGCCAGCCACCACGTCCCTGTCCCTCGACTAAGTGCCCAGCGAACGAGCCAGGGGGGCCGCGTCACACGGACCTTGGGCAAGGGTGCCATGCCCGGGCAGCCCCCAGCAGGCATGGCATGGGCTGCTCGCCCAGCGTGCGGCAACAGTGGGCGCGTCAGCCAGGCCGCGGGAGCCCGTTGTGAGCCAGCCCCCACGTCACTGTCCCTCGAGGTAGTGCCCAGCGAGGGAGCCAGGGGGGCCGTGTCGCACAGACCCTGGGCAAGGGTGGCATACCAAGGAAGCCCCTAGCAGGCATGGCATGGGCTGCTCGGCCAGCTTGCTGCAGCAGTGGGAGCGCCATCAAGGCCGCGGGCGCCCATCGCTAGCCAGCCCGCACGTCCCTGTCCCTCGACTAAGTGCCCAGCGAACGAGCCAGGGGGACCACATCGCACGGACCCTGGGCATGGGAAGCATGCCCTGGAAGCCCCCAGCAGGCCCGGCATGGGCTGCTCGCCCAACATGTGGCAGCAGTGGGCGTGCCAGCCAGGCCGCGGGCGCCCATCGCGAGCCAGCCCCCACATCCCTGTCCCTCGACTGACTGCCCAGCATGCGAGCCAGGGGTGCCGCGTCGCACGGACCCTTGGCATGGGTCGCACGCCCAGGAAGCCCCCAGCAGGCATGGCATGGGCTGCTTGCCCAGCGTGCGGCAGTAGTGGACGCGCCAGCCAGGCCGAGGGCGCCCATCGCGAGCAAGCCCCATCATCCCTGTCCCTCGACTAAGCGCCCAGCGAGCGAGCCAGGGGAGCCGCATCGCATGGACCCTGGGAACGGGAGGTATGCCTCAGAAGGCCCCAGCAGGCACAGAATGGGCCAAGTGCTCAGCATGCGGCAGCGGTGGGCGTGCCAGCGAGGCCACAGGCTCCCATCACGAGCCAGACTCCTCGTCCCTGTCCCTCGACTTAGTGCCCAGCAAGCGAGCCAGGGGAGCCACGTCGCATGGACCCTGGGCACGGGAGGCATGCCCAGGCAGCCCCGAACAGGCACAGCATGGGCCAAGTGCCCAGCGGGCGGCACCGGTGGGAGCGCCAGCCAGGCAACAGGCGCCCATCGCGAGCCAGTCCCCTCGTCCCTGTCCCTCGACTATGTGCCCAGCGAGCGAGCCAGGGGAGCCGCGTCGCACAGACCTTGTGCATGCGTGGCACGCCCAGGCAGCCCCCAGTAGGCATGGCATGGGCTGCTCGCCCAGCGTGCGGCAGCGGTGGGCGCGCCAGCCATGCCGAGGGAGACCATCACGAGCCAGCCCCCACGTCCCTGTCCCTCGACTAAACGCCCAGCGTGCGAGCCAGGGGAGCGGCGTCGCATGGACCTTGGACATGAGAGGCATGCCCCAGCAGGCCCCAGTAGGTACGGCATTGGCCAAGTTCCCAGCGTGCAACAGCGATGGGCGCGCTAGCGAGGCCACAGGCGCCCATCGCGAGCCAGCCCCCTCGTCCCTGTCCCTCGACCAAGTGCCCAGCGTGCGGCAGAGGAGGGGTCACCAGACAGGACACAGGCGCCCATCACGAGCCAGCCCCTTCGTCCCTGTCCCTCGACTAAGTGCCCAGCGAGTGAGCCAGGGGGGCCGCGTCGCACGGACCCTGGGCACAGAAGGCATGCCCAGGCAGCCCCCAGCAGGTACGGCATGGGTTGTTCACCCAGCGTGCGGCAGCGGTGGCCGTGCCAGCCAGGCCGCTGGCACCCATCGCGAGCCAGCCCCCACTTCCCTGTCCCACGACTAAGTCATCAACGATCGAGCCAGGGGGGCCGCATTTCACAGACTCTGGGCACGTATGGCACGCCTAGCCAGCCCCCAAAAGGTATGGCATGGGCTGCTCGCCCAGCGTGCTGCAGCGGTGGGCGCGTCAGCCAGGCCGCGGGAGTCCATTGCGAGCCAGCCCCCACGTCCCTGTCCCTCGACTAAGTGCCCAGCGAGCGAGCCAGGGGGGCCGCTTCGCATGGACCCTAGGCACGGGTGGCACGCCCAGGCAACCCCCAGCAGGCACGGCATGGGCTGCTCGCCCAGCGTGCGGTAGCGGTGGGCGCACCAGCCATGCCGCGAGCGCCAATCCTAGCCAGCCCCCACGTCCCTGTCCCTCGACTAAGTGCCTAGCGAGCGAGCCAGGGGGGCCGCGTCGCACGGACCCTGAGCATGGGAGGCACACCCAGGCAGCCCCCAGCAGGCACAGCATAGGCTGCTCGCCCAGCATGCGGCAGCGGTAGGTGCGCCAGCCAAGCCACGGGCGCCCATCGCGAGCCAACCCCCACTTCCCTGTCCCTTGACGTAGTGCCCAGCGAGCGAGCCAGGGGGGCCGCGTCGCACGGACCCTGGGAACTGGTGGCCCGCCCTTGAAGCCCCTAGCAGGCACGGCATGGGCTGCTCGCCCAGCGTGCGGCATTGGTGAGCGCGCGAGCCAGGCCGCTGGCGCCCATCGCGAGCCAGCCCCGATGTCCCGCTCCCTCGACGTGGTGCCCAGCGAGCGAGCCAGAGGGGCCGTGTCGCACGGACCCTGGGCATGGGTGGCATGCCCAGGCAGCCCCCAGCAGGCACGGCATAGGCTGCTCGCCCAGGGTGCGGCAGCTGTGGGTGCGCCAGCCAGGCAGCGGGCGGCCATCGCGAGCCAGCCCCCACGCCCCTGTCCCTCGACGTCGTGCCCAGTGAGCGAGCCAGAGGGGCCGCGTCTCATGGACCCGGGGCCCGGGTGACATGCCCAGGCAGCCCCCAGCAGGCACGACATGGGCTGCTCGCCCAGCATGCGGTAGTGGTGGGCGCGCCAGCCAGGACGCGGGCGCCCATCGCGAGCCAGCCCCCACGTCCCTGTCCCTCGACGTAGTGCCCAGGGAGCGAGCCGGGGGGGCCGCGTCGCACGGACCTTGGGCACGGGAGGCAAGTCCAGGCAGCCCCCAGCAGGCACGGCATAGGCTGCTCGCCCAGCGTGCAGCACTGGTGGGCGCGCCAGCCAGGCCACGGGCCCCCATCGCGAGCCAGCCCCCACGTCCCTGTCCCTCGGCTAAGTGCCCAGTGAGCGAGCCAGGGGGGCCGCGTGGCACGGACCCTGGGCATGGGTTGCACACCCAGGCAGCCCCCAGCAGGCACGGCATGGGCTGCTCGCCCAGAGTGCGGCAGCGGTGGGCGCCCATCGCGAGCCAGCCCCCACGTCCCTGTCCCTCGACGTGGTGCCCAGCGAACGAGCTAGGGGAGCCGCATCGCACAGACCCTGGCATGGGTGGCACGCCCTGGCAGCCCCCAGCAGGCACGGCATCGGCTGCTCGCCCAGCGTGCTGCAGCGGTGGGCGCACCAGCCATGCCACGGGTGCCCATCGTGAGCCAGCGCCCTCGTCCCTGCCCCTCGAATGACTGCCCAGCGTGCGAGCCAGGGCTGCCACGGCAGTCACCAGCAGGCACGGAACCAGCCTTGCCAGGGGCGCCCCATGCGAGCCAGCCGCGAGCACGCTGTGAGGCTCAGCACATGCTGTGGGTGTTGATTTCATGGGCAAGCTGGCCTTGGCCGTGGCCCCTGGCTCTGGTGGACCCTGAGGGCTGCCATTGGGTGGCTGGAGGTGCGCTGGACAGGGCAGCCAGCATGCACCATGGGCCAGGCAGAGGCACAGCTGCCCCAGCCTGCTGGCCGCAATGCCCAGTTGCGAAATTGTTGTGAATTGACCGTCTTTTCATCATGGAATTGGTGACGAAATGACTCAAATAATTCGAGTACTTCATGAGGAGTCTGCCCCTGAAGTTTGGTCATTTCGACTCACGGGCTATTTTTGATGATTTTTTCAAATTTTGGCTTTAGAAAATTCTTTAAAAAAAATTTTGTGCCCAGAAAATTCTGAAATTTTTTCTGGTGGTAGATATGATTATTCTCCATTTATTTACAAAATTTCAGCTCAAAATTCTAAGTAAATAACTTTTTGAACCCATTATGACGGCTCAGACATATTGATGTTTCCTCCTACCGGGAGTGAAATTTCATTTAAGACTCTTTAGGGGGGAGATGGTCACCTAGCTTGGTGGGTGCCAACAGGCCATGCGTGCCTCCCCCCCCTGCCCATCCCACGTGGGCAGGCATTGGGCTAGGGCAACCCAGTGCGCATGGCATGGGCAGGGCGGCTTGCTGCCTTGCCCATCCAGTCGGACGTACGTGGCTGTGGCGGCCACCACCGCCGGCAGACAGGCGGCCAGCGACGTCGGCCGAAGAGTGTGGGACACCCGATCAGTAGCCAACGGAGTGGGAAAACGTGGGAAATGAAATCCACTAAATTGTGGGCAATGAAATGAGAAAAATCGTGGGACAATGAGCTGGGATGTGGCTACACAAGCACGACGGTGTGGGCGGCGAAGCTAATGATGATGCATGCTACGCGAGGGCCAAATCATTGGGGGGAACTTCGAGAATGCGGAGTGCTTCGTCGCAGGCCCTCGAGGCAGCGGACGTGGGGTTGGATCCCGACGCTTAGGCTTACCTAGGTGGACTCGTTGCGCAGCGCGATCGACGACACGATCGTCGGCCGTTAGCAATGAGCGAGCCACACGGCCAGCCTAGGCACCCCTGCTGCCAAGGCCTCATCGATGGGAAAAACGTGGGCAACGAAATGAGAAAAATCGTGGGATAATGAGCTGGGATGTGGCTACACAAGCTCGACGGTGTGGGTGGCGAAGCTAACGATGATGCATGCTACGCGAGGGCCAAATCATTAGGGGGAATTTCGAGCATGCGGAGTGCTTCGTCGTAGGCCCTCGAGGCAGCAGAAGTGGGGTTGGATCCCGACGCTCAGGCTTGCCTAGGCGGACTCGTTGCGCAGCACGATCGACGACACGATCGTCGGCCGTTAGCAACGAGGGAGCCACATGGCCAGCCTGGGCACCCTTGCTGCCAAGGCCTCATCGGTGGGAAAAATGTGGGCAACGAAGCAAGAATAATCATGGGATAATGAGCTGGGATGTGGCTAGACAAGCTCGATGGTGTGGGCGGCGAAGCTAATAATGATGCATGCTAGGTGAGGGCCAAATTGTTAGGGGGATTTCGAGCATGCGGAGTGCTTCGTCGCAGGCCCTCGAGGCAACAGACGTGGGGTTGGATCTCGATGCTCAGGCTTGCCTAGAAGCGGACTTGTTGTGCAGCGCGATCGACGATACGATCGTCGGCCGTTAGCAACAAGTGAGCCACACGACCAGCCTGGGCATGTTGTGACACCGCTGCTGCCAAGGCCTCATTAGTGGTCCCTTGCCATTGAAGAATCGTCCCTTGCTATTGAAACAATTTCGCGCTTAGCAGCTTGGGTGCGGCGGAACACGATGACCTGCATCATCGATAGGCCTTTCGCTCGTCAGCTTGCAGCTCGTTTGGTGCTGTTGCTGCCCATTTGTACATGCGGCGTGTGAGTGGTGATCTAGTCGTGTGCGTTGGCAGGCTCCATGCTCTCTCATCGAACTGTCGACTAGCACGTCGCTTTAATCTCGACCCCGAGCCATACGTTGGCGTTTCGTGGGTGACATCGAGACCCTATGTTGCGTGCCTTCACAAATGGAATTTGATGATTCGAGTCGGTTGTCTTTGCACCATGTCCCTCGTGGGCATGGGTGGAAACCGAAGTCGGGCCTCGTGCTCCAAGTGCGGCTTGCTTTCGCATGCGACTCCTTTGGCACACGAGAGATCGATTGTCCCTTCGGGTGCAAAAAGTATTGCGACAGGAGTGGCCTCGGCCTCTTCCTGTCCAAGCGAAAGCATTTGTCCCACGTCCCATCAATTTTGAACGACGATTGCGACAGCTTTGGCCTTAGCGAGCCTTGCGGCACGCTTCGGTCTTAGTTGGCGCGGTGTCTCGAAGGATGCTACCTGGTTGATCCTGCCAGTAGTCATATGCTTGTCTCAAAGATTAAGCCATGCATGTTTAAGTATGAACTAATTCAGACTGTGAAACTGCGAATGGCTCATTAAATCAGTTATAGTTTGTTTGATGGTACCTACTACTCGGATAACCGTAGTAATTCTAGAGCTAATACGTGCAACAAACCCCGACTTCTGGAAGGGGCACATTTATTAGATAAAAGGTCGACGTGGGCTTCACCCATTGCTCTGATGATTCATGATAACTCGACGGATTGCAAGGTCATCGTGCCGGCGACGCATCATTCAAATTTTTGCCCTATCAACTTTCGATGGTAGGATAGTTGCCTAATGTAAGCCCCTTACATATCAGTGGCGTGGTGGCACGATGAAGACATGGGATGCTCATCGGGGCCCCAGCCCAAGTGATGCCATGGGAAGCATCACAAGCGAGTGTTGACACCTGCCTGGGCCTGCTCACGGGAACAGCACACTTGCGATGGCTATCGGTCAAGTCCTTGATGCGTGAGTCATAAAGAGATGGCTCATGAGGACTGGACATGGTGCAGGGCACCTGGGCAGCGGGTGAGCAGAACACTGGCAGAAAAACAGACACGAGCTCGCGTTAGCACCTTACCGGGCACGCAAATGAGCATGAGGCACTTGGGGTGCACTTGGTGGGCTTAGCCCATGAAGCTGGCAGCAGTTTCCAGCAGTTTACAGCAGTTTGCAGCAGTTGACAGCAGTTACCAGTGGTTACCAGGCACTTGCGAGGGAGTGGGACACTTGTCGCAAGGGGCTGGAGTCAAAGCTGCATGCGGGGCTGGTTTTGTGGGGATGAAACCCCATTACTCTAGGGCAGTTGGGGGTGTCAACTGCCAAGTTTTGCAGGCTATATAAACTCAGAGGCAGAGTCATCAAAGGGGTGATGTCCTGCTGCGTCTAAGAGTGTAAATCCTTATTCGTTAGTGAAAAAGGTTGGGATTGGTTCCCGTAAACACTTGTCTCTCTTTCATTCTCTCTTGTGTGCGTGGGTGTGTGCTTCTAGCATAAAGCTCACTTGAGATTGAGGGCCTTCGTGGCGGATTGGCTGACGAGTTAGGTGTTACTAGTGCCATCACTCAGTGAAAATTCGAGCATAGAGCTCAACCGTGTGACAATTTGGTATCAGAGCCTCGTTGTGTTGGCAACTTTGGTTAGTTGCGATGAACGAGATAAGGGAAAGGCTGA
This sequence comes from Moringa oleifera, assembly GCA_021397835.1. Lineage (NCBI taxonomy): Eukaryota > Viridiplantae > Streptophyta > Magnoliopsida > Brassicales > Moringaceae > Moringa > Moringa oleifera. The sequence continues at coordinate 108,606 of JAJFZO010000230.1, read as the reverse complement.
TCCATCTGGAGGATTTTGTGGGTGCTTCTCAAGCGGATGATGCTGTAAGTCTTGCTGTTCAAACTGAACAGCATACAGAGCAGCTGAGGGTGGCCCAGAACGTGTTGGTGGAAATACGAAGGGACGTGGATGTTCGCTTCGCATCTGTCATGGAAGATATTGTATCTTTGACAGACACGGTGAGGGAAGGGGAAAGAGATTTGAGAGATGAGCTCACCTTGCTAAAGAGGGCAGTGATGAACCTCTTAAAGTACGGGGAAGGTGGCCCATCCAAAATCAAAGTCCCCGACCCAAAGTCCTTCGATGGTAGTCAAAACTCCAAGGAGCTTGAGAACTTTCTGTGGGATATTGAGCAGTACTTCAAAGCTGCCTGAATCCCAGAGGAAGAGTGGGTGACAATCACCAGCATGTATTTGCAAGGAGACACAAATCTCTGGTGGCGAACTCGAATGGAGGATGATGCTAGTGCGGGAAGGCCAAAGATCAAGACGTGGGAGGTGTTGAAAAAGGAATTGAAGGATCAATTCCTTCCTTGCAACACTGCTTGGGTTGCAAGGGAATCCCTCAAAAAGCTCAAGCACTCAGGTTCGGTGCGAGAGTATGTGAAGGAGTTTAGCTCCTTGCTGCTGGACATCAAAAATATGTCGGAGGAGGATAAGATGTTCAATTTCTTATCTGGGTTACAGCCTTGGGCGCAGGCTGAGTTACGAAGGCAAGCCGTGGGAGACTTGCCAAGCACAATTGCTGCTGCAGAAAAGCTTGTAGATTACAAGCATGCGGGTGCATCCAACTCACAAGGTGGGAAGAAGAAAAATGATGGCGGAAAGAAAAACCAGAAGGCTTTTGGCCAAAGGATGGCAAGAAGCCTAATGGTGGCAAGAAAGACAACGGTGGGAATCGGAAGGGTGGCGACAAGTCCCCTTCACAAGACAAAGGGAGGAATCCTACAGGATGCTTCATTTATGGCGGACCACACATGGCTAGAGAGTGCCCAAAGCGGGAGAAACTAAACGCTTTGATAGCGAAAGAGGAGGAGGAGAACTCGAATGAAGGGCCATCACGGGTGAACCCCCTCCAACTATTGAATGCGATCACGACGGGCAGTCAAGTCCAATACAAAGGCTTGATGCACGTGATGGTGCAAGTCAATGGGAAAGCTGTGCAAGCTATGGTAGACACGGGTGCTACCAATAACTTTGTGGCACAACGTGTGGCTGGTTCGTTGGGTTTGACCGTTGTGAAAAATTCCACCAAGCTGAAAGCGGTGAATTCGGAGGCGAAGCCTATCTTAGGCTCGGCGGTGTGCAACTTGAAGGTAGATAAATGGTTAGGGCAGTGCAACCTAACCGTGGTACCCCTTGATGACTTCAACTTGATATTGGGGATCGAGTTTTTGGCCTTGGCCAAAGTGTTGGTGATTCCACACCTTCGAGGGATGCTCATAGGCGATGAGGGAAATTCATGCTTCGTTGCTGCCATGGAGAGTAGTCAACAAGCCAAAAACAAAAGAATTGAATTGCAATCTGCCAAGCAATTCAAGAGTGGGATAAAGAGGGGCGATCAATCATATGTGGCTGCCTTGATCGAGATCAAGCCTGATCAGCGGGTCGAAGTACCCGACATGGTGATGGAAGTCTTGGAAGATTTCTCCGACACCATGCCCCCTAAGTTACCAAAAGAATTGCCACCAAGGAGGGCAATTGACCATGAAATTGAGTTGGAACCAGGAGCTAGACCACCGGCTAAAGCTCCTTACAGAATGTCTCCATTAGAGTTGGTTGAGTTGAGGAAGCAACTCGATGAATTATTGCAAGCAGGCCTCATTCAACCTTCAAAGGCTCCATATGGTGCACCGGTGTTGTTTCAAAAGAAGCAAGATGGATCCTTGAGGATGTGTGTGGACTACCGAGCACTAAACAAGGTAACAGTGAAAAACAAGTACCTTGTCCCGAATGTGGCTGACTTGTTTGATCGATTGTCCAAAGCATCCTACACAAAGCTGGACTTGCGATCTGGGTATTGGCAAGTAAGGATCAAGGCAGGGGATGAGCCAAAGACAACATGTGTGACCAGGTACGGGTCTTATGAATTTCTTGTGATGCCTTTTGGCTTAACTAATGCCCCTGCCACATTTTGCAATTTGATGAACGATGTGCTATATGAATGCTTGGATGAATTTGTGGTTGTTTACTTGGATGACATTGTGGTATATAGTAAATCACTAGTTGAGCATGTGAATCACTTAAGGGCTGTCTTTTCTAAGTTAAGAAAATACAAGCTCTATGTCAAGAAAGAGAAGTGCGAATTTTGCCGTCAAGAAGTGAATTTCTTGGGGCATTAGGTCAGCAAGGGCTGAATCAGAATAGATGATCGAAAGGTGGAGGCCATTGTAGATTGGCCTACGCCAAGGAAGATCTCTAACTTGCAATCGTTCCTTGGGTTAGCCAACTACTATCGGAAATTCATCAAAGGGTACTCAAAGAAGGTAAACCTTTTGACGGATTTGCTCAAGAAGGAACAAGTGTGGTGCTGGACGAATGCTTGTCAGGATGCTTTTGAGAAGCTAAAGACAGCAGTGTCTTCGAAGCCCATTTTGGCCTTGCCAGACTTCGAGAAACCTTTTGAGGTACAAACTGATGCTTTCTTTAGGGCCATTGGAGGGGTCTTGGCGCAAGAAGGGCACCCCATTGCTTTCGAGAGTCGGAAGTTAAAGGATACGGAGCAGAGGTATTCGGTTCATGAGAAAAAAATGGCTGCAATGGTGCATTGCTTGGATGTGTGGAGGCACTACTTGCTGGGTACGAAGTTCACAGTGGTGACAGACAACGTAGCAAACACTTACTTCAAGACCCAGAAGAAGTTGACTCCCAAGACAGCACGTTGGCAAGAGTTCTTTGCTGAGTTTGATTTTCTGTGGTTGCATAAACCTGGTAGGCAGAATCAGGTGGCGGATGCTTTAACCAGAAAAGAGGTTGAAGCATATGTGGCAGCGTTGTCTTTGGTGCAAGCAATATTTTGTGATCGAGTCAAAGAACAGTCTCACTTGGACTCGAACTATGTGAAGCTTAAGCAACAAGTTTTCGAGGGCTTGGTGCAGAAGTATTGGCTGGAAAATGACCTACTGTATGCCAAGGGCAGTAGGCTATTTGTGCCAAGCAGCGGTGGCTTAAGGCGAGAGTTGCTTAAGGAAACTCATGACCCTCAATGGGCTGGTGTCACACGGTTGAGCTCTATGCTCAAATTTTCACCGAGTGATGGCACGAGTAACACCTAACTCGTCAGCCAATCCGCCATGAATGCTCTCAATCTCAAGTGAGCTTTATGCTAGGAGCACACACCCACGCACACAAGAGAGAATGAAAGAGAGACACAAGTGTTTACGGGAACCAATCCCAACCTTTTTCACTAACGAATAAGGATTTACAATCTAGACGCAGCAGGACATCACACCCCCTTGATGACTCTACCTCTGGGTTTATATAGCCTACAAAACTTGGCAGTTGACACCCCCAACTGCCTTAGGGTAATGGGGTTTCATCCCCACAAAACCAGCCCCACATGCAGCTTTGACTCCAGCCCCTTGCGACAAGTGTCCCACTCCTTCGCAAGTGCTTGGTAACCACTGGTAAGTGCTGGTAACTGCTGGTAACCACTGGTAAGTGCTGTCAACTGCTGCAAACTGCTGTAAACTGCTGGAAACTGCTGCCAGCTTTGTGGGCTAAGCCCACCAAGTGCACCCCGAGTGCCTCGTGCTCAATTGCGTGCCCGGTAAGGTGCCAACGCGAGCCCGTGTCAGTTTTTCTGCCAGTGTTCTGCTCACCCGCTGCCCAGGTGCCCTGCACCATGTCCAGTCCTCATGAGCCATCTCTTTATGACTCACGCATCAAGGACTTGACCGATAGCCATCGCGAATGGGCTGCTCCTGTGAGCAGGCCCAAGCAGGTGTCAACACTTGCTTGTGATGCTTCCCACGGCATCACTTGGGCTGGGGCCCCGATGAGCATCCCATGTCTTCATCGTGCCACCACGCCATTGATATGTAAGGGGCTTACAAACCACCCCCACCAGAAGAGTGCGACGTCCTCGTCGCGACACCTTCTAGATAAGCCTTGACCTTATCTTCAAATTGCCACAAAGTTACTGCCTTTTCCCAAGTAGCATCGGCTGCTTCCTCACCATGCCATCGTACCAAGTATTCTGTCCGCCTGTTTTTCTTGCTCGCCCCAAGCGTTCTATGATCAAGGATTTTCGCGAGGTCCTTGGCAAAGTGCTTGTGAACCGTTGGGTGAGCTCTTTTTGCTTTCACCCGATCTGTGTTAACATCTTCATGATATTTCTTTAAGAAACTAACATGAAAAGTTGGATGTACCTTAAATCGTTCGGGCAGCTGCAATCTATAGGCCACTTTGCCTACCTTCTTGACAACTTCGAACGGACCATCATACTTTTGTACGAGCCCTTTGTGGTATCTTTTATCTGTAACCTTTTTCCAGATTTGAGGGGTAAGCTTCAGCATCACGTTGTCCCCCACGTTGAACTCCAAGTCTCTTCTGTTTTCATCAGCATGCTTTTTCATTCGTTTGGCTGCCTTAGCCAAACTGTCGCGGGCTTGCTCCACCAGCTCTGTTTTGTCCCGAGCAAAGCGATAAGCTGCTGGACAAGGCCCTTGCGATTTCTGTTTCGCAATCTCATGCGGAGTAAGGGGCTGCCTACCAAGAACTATCTCCGCTGGACTCATCCCCGTAGATGAGGAGCGGTGGACATTGTAGCAGAACTGAGCTACGTCCAACAAATCCAACCAGTTCCGTTGGCTGGCAGTGACATAGTGCCTCAAATATTCCTCTAATAGTTGGTTCACTCGCTCAGTTTGGCCATCTGTTTGGGGATGATTGGCAGTGGAAAACTTCAATTCAGACCCCATCATGTTGAAAAGAGTAGTCCAAAACCGACCCGTGAACCATGAGTCTCTATCACTGATTATGTCCTCTGGCAACCCAAAATACTTAACCACATTCCCTATAATTAGTTCAGCTGCAATCTCTGCTGGACAAGCTTGAGGTGCAGCAATGAAAATAGCATACTTTGAAAAACGATCTACCACTACAAGGATAGATCTCATACCTTTCACTTCTGGAAAACCAACGATGAAGTCCATGGAGATGGATTGTCATGGCTTCTCTAGAATGGGCAGGGGCTGTAACAATCCTGCCTCTTTCTTTCTTTCAGTCTTGTCTTGTTGGCACACAAGACAAGTCTTGACATAGGACTCAACGTCCTCTTCCATCTTTGGCCAAAAGTATGACTTTCCGAGCAAAGCCATCATTCTCTCCACTCCTGGGTGACCAGCCCATTGAGGGTCATGAGTTTCCTTAAGCAACTCTCGCCTTAAGCCACCGCTGCTTGGCATAAATAGTCTACTACCCTTGGCATACAGTAGGTCATTTTCCAGCCAATACTTCCGCACCAAGCCCTCGGAAACTTGTTGCTTAAGCTTCACATAGTTCGAGTCTAAGTGAGACTGTTCTTTGACTTGATCACAAAACGTTGCTTGCACCGAAGACAATGCTGCCACATATGCTTCAACCTCTTTTCTACTTAGAGCATCCGCCACCTGATTCTGCCTACCAGGTTTATGCAGCCACAGAAAATCAAACTCAGCAAGGAACTCTTGCCAACGTGCTTGCTTGGGAGTCAACTTCTTCTGAGTCTTGAAGTAAGTGTTTGCTACATTGTCCGTCATCACTGTGAACTTTGTACCCAGCAAGTAGTGCCTCCACACATCCAAGCAATGCACCACTGCAGCCATTTCATTCTCATGAACCGAATACCTCTGCTCCGCATCCTTTAACTTCCGACTCTCGAAAGCAATGGGGTGCCCCTCTTGCACCAAGACCCCTCCAATGGCCCTATCCAAAGCATCAGTTTGTACCTCAAAAGGTTTCTCGAAGTCTGGCAATGCCAAAATGGGCTTCGAAGACACTGCTGTCTTTAGCTTCTCGAAAGCATCCTGACAAGCATCGTCTAGCACCACGCTTGCTCCTTCTTGAGCAGATCCGTCAAAGGGTTTACCTTCTTTGAGTACCCTTTGATGAATTTCCGATAGTAGTTGGCTAACCCAAGGAACGATCGCAAGTCAGAGATCTTCCTTGGTGTAGGCCAATCTACAATGGCCTCCACCTTTCGATCATCCATTCTGATTCGGCCCTTGCTGACCCAATGCCCCAAGAAATTCACTTCTTGACGGCAAAATTCGCACTTCTCTTTCTTGACATAGAGCTTGTATTTTCTTAACTTAGAAAAGACAGCCCTTAAGTGATTCACATGCTCAACTAGTGATTCACTATATACCACAATGTCATCCAAGTAGACAACCACAAATTCATCCAAGAATTCATATAGCACATCGTTCATCAAATTGCAAAATGTGGCAGGAGCATTTGTTAAGCCAAAAGGCATCACGAGAAATTCATAAGACCCGTACCTGGTCACACATGTTGTCTTTGGCTCGTCCCCCGCCTTGATCCTTACTTGCCAATACCCAGATCGCAAGTCCAGCTTTGTGAAGTAGGATGCTTTGGACAATCGATCAAACAAGTCAGCCACATTCGGGACAGGATACTTGTTCTTCACTGTTACCTTGTTCAGTGCTCGATAGTCCACACACATCCTCAAGGATCCATCTTGCTTCTTTTGAAACAGCACCGGTGCACCATAAGGAGCCTTTGAAGGTTGAATGAGGCCTGCTTGCAACAGTTCATCGAGTTGCTTCCTCAACTCAACCAACTCTAATGGAGACATTCTGTAAGGAGCTTTAGCTGGTGGTCTAGCTCCTGGTTCCAACTCAATTTCATGGTCAATTGCCCTCCTTAGTGGCAATTCTTTTGGTAACTCAGGGGGCATGGTGTCGGAGAAATCTTCCAAGACTTCCATCACCATGTCGGGTACTTCGACCCGTTGATCAGGCTTGATCTCGATCAAGGCAGCCACATATGCTTGATCGCCCCTCTTTATCCCACTCTTGAATTGCTTGGCAGATTGCAATTCAATTCTTTTATCTTTCGCTTGTTGGCTACTCTCCATGGCAGCAACGAAGCATGAATTTCCCTCATCGCCTATGAGCATCCCTCGAAGGTGTGGAATCACGAACACTTTGGCCAAGGCCAAAAACTCAATCCCCAATATCAAGTCGAAGTCATCGAGGGGTACCACGGTTAGGTTGCACTGCCCCAACCATTTATCTACCTTCAAGTTGCACACCACCGAGCCTAAGATAGGCTTCGCCTCCGAATTCACCACTTTCAGCTTGGTGGAATTTTTCACAACGATCAAACCCAACGAACCAGCCACGCGTTGTGCCACAAAATTATTGATAGCACCCGTGTCTACCATAGCTTGCACAGCTTTCCCATTGACTTGCACCATCACGTACATCAAGCCTTTGTATTGGACTTGACTGCCCATCGTGATCGCATTCAATAGTTGGAGGGGGTTCACCCGTGATGGCCTTCTATTCGAGTTCTCCTCCTCCTCTTGCGCTATCAAAGCATTCAATTTCTCCCGCTTTGGGCACTCTCTAGCCATGTGTGGTCCGCCACAAATGAAGCATCCCGTAGGATTCTTCCCTTTGTCTTGTGAAGGGGACTTGTCGCCACCCTTCCGATTCCCACTGTTGTCTTTCTTGCCACCATTAGGCTTCTTGCCATCCTTTTGGCCAAAAGCCTTCTGGTTTTTCTTTCCGCCATCATTTTTCTTCCCACCTTGTGAATTTGACGCACCCGCATACTTGTAATCTACAAGCTTTTCTGCAGTGGCAATTGCACTTGGCAAGTCTCCCACAACTTGCCTTCGTAACTCAGCCTACGCCCAAGGCTGCAATCCGGATAAGAAGTTGAACATCTTATCCTCCTCTGACATATTTTTGATGTCTAGCAGCAAGGAACTAAACTCCTTCACGTACTCTAGCACCGAACCTGAGTGCTTGAGCTTCTTGAGGGATTCCCTTGCAACCCAAGCAGTGTTGTAAGGAAGGAATTGATCCTTCAATTCCTTTTTCAACACCTCCCACGTCTCGATATTTGGCCTTCCCGCACTAGCGTCGTCCTCCATTCGAGTTTGCCACCAGAGCTTTGCGTCTCCTTGCAAATACATGCTGGTGATTGTCACTCGCTCTTCCTCTGGGATTCAGGCAGCTTTGAAGTACTGCTCAATATCCCACAGAAAGTTCTCAAGCTCCTTGGAGTTTCGACTACCATCGAAGGACTTTAGGTCGGGGACTTTGATTTTGGATGGGCCACCTTCCCCGTGCTTTAAGAGGTTCATCACTGCCCTCTTTAGAACGGTGAGCTCATCTCTCAAATCTCTTTCCCCTTCCCTCACCGTGTCTGTCAAAGATACAATATCTTCTATGACAGATGCGAAGTGAACATCCACGTCCTTTCGTATTTCCACCAACACATTCTGGGCCACCCTCAGCTGCTCTGTATGTTGTTCAGTTTGAACAGCAAGACTTACAGCATCATCTGCTTGAGGAGCACCCACGAAATCCTCCAGATGGGTCAGCCTTTCCCTTATCTCGTTCATCGCAACTAACCAAAGTTGCCAACACAACGAGGCTCTGATACCAAATTGTCACACGGTTGAGCTCTATGCTCGAATTTTCACCGAGTGATGGCACGAGTAATACCCAACTTGTCAGCCAATCCGCCACGAATGCTCTCAATCTCAAGTGAGCTTTATGCTAGGAGCACACACCCACGCACACAAGAGAGAATGAAAGAGAGACACAAGTGTTTACGGGAACCAATCCCAACCTTTTTCACTAACGAATAAGGATTTACACTCTAGACGCAGCAGGACATCACACCCCCTTGATGACTCTGCCTCTGGGTTTATATAGCCTACAAAACTTGGTAGTTGACACCCCCAACTGCCCTAGGGTAATGGGGTTTCATCCCCACAAAACCAGCCCCACATGCAGCTTTGACTCCAGCCCCTTGCGACAAGTGTCCCACTCCTTCGCAAGTGCTTGGTAACCACTGGTAAGTGCTGGTAACTGCTGGTAACCACTGGTAAGTGCTGTCAACTGCTGCAAACTGCTGTAAACTGCTGGAAACTGCTGCCAGCTTCGTGGGCTAAGCCCACCAAGGGCACCCCGAGTGCCTCGTGCTCATTTGCGTGCCCGGTAAGGTGCCAACGCGAGCCCGTTTCTGTTTTTCTGCCAGTGTTCTGCTCACCCGCTGCCCAGTTGCCCTGCACCATGTCCAGTCCTCATGAGCCATCTCTTTATGACTCACGCATCAAGGACTTGACCGATAGCCATCGCGAGTGGGCTGCTCCCGTGAGCAGGCCCAAGCAGGTGTCAACACTTGCTTGTGATGCTTCCCACGGCATCACTTGGGCTGGGGCCCCGATGAGCATCCCATGTCTTCATCGTGCCACCACGCCATTGATATGTAAGGGGCTTACAGCTGGTCACCCAGGAGTGGAGAGAATGATGGCTTTGCTGGGAAAGTCATACTTTTGGCCAAAGATGGAAGAGGACGTTGAGTCCTATGTCAAGACATGTCTTGTGTGCCAACAAGATAAGATTAAAAGAAAGAAAGAGTCAGGATTGTTACAGCCCCTGCCCATTCCGGAGAAGCCATGGCAATCCATCTCCATGGACTTCATCGTTGGTTTTCCAGAAGTGAAAGGTATGAGATCTATACTTGTGGTGGTAGATCGTTTTTCAAAGTACGCTATTTTCATTGCTGCACCTCAAGCTTGTCTAGCAGAGATTGCAGCTGAACTAATTATGAGAAATGTGGTTAAGTATTTCAGGTTGCCGGAGGATATAATCAGTGATAGAGACTCACGGTTCACGGGTTGGTTTTGGACTACTCTTTTCAACATGATGGGATCTGAATTGAAGTTTTCCACTACCAATCATCCCCAAACAGATGGCCAAACCGAGTGAGTGAACCAACTATTAGAGGAATATTTGAGACACTATGTCACTGCCAGTCAACGAAACTGGTTGGATTTGTTGGACGTGGCTCAGTTCTGCTACAATGTCCACCGCTCCTCATCTATGGGGATGAGTCCAGTGGAGATAGTTCTTGGTAGGCAGCCCCTTACTCCGCATGAGATTGCGAAACAGAAAACCAAGGGCCTTGTCCAGCAGCTTATTGCTTTGCTTGGGACAAAACAGAGCTGGTGGAGCAAGCCCGCGATAGTTTGGCTAGGCAGCCAAACGAATGAAGAAGCATGCTGATGAAAACAGAAGGGACTTGGAGTTCAACGTGGGGGACAAAGTGATGCTGAAGCTTACCCCACAAATTTGAAAAAGATACAGATAAAAGATACCACAAAGGGCTCGTACAAAAGTATGATGGTCCGTTCGAAGTTGTCAAGAAGGTAGGCAAAGTGGCATATAGATTGCAGCTGCCCGAACGATTTAAGGTACATCCAACTTTTCATGTTAGTTTCTTAAAGAAATATCATGAAGATGTTAACACAGATCGGGTGAAAACAAAAAAAGCTCCCCTAGCGGTTCGTAAGCACTTTGCTAAGGACCTCGCAGAGATCCTTGATCATAGAACGCTTGGGGCGAGCAAGAAAAACAGGCGGACAAAATACTTGGTACGATGGCATGGCGAGGAAGCAGCCGATGCTACTTGGGAAAAGGCAGTAACTTTGTGGCAATTTGAAGATAAGGTCAAGGCTTATCTAGAAGGTGTCGCGACGAGGACGTCGCACTCTTCTGGTGGGGGTGGTTTGTAAGCCCCTTACATATCAGTGGCGTGGTGGCACGATGAAGACATGGGATGCTCATCGGGGCCCCAGCCCAAGTGATGCCATGGCAAGCATCACAAGCGAGTGTTGACACCTGCCTGGGCCTACTCACGGGATGGCTATTGGTCAAGTCCTTGATGTGTGAGTCATAAAGAGATAGCTCATGAGGACTGGACATGGTGCAGGGCCCCTGGGCAGCGGGTGAGCAGAACACTGGCAGAAAAACAGACACGGGCTCGCGTTAGCACCTTACCGGGCATGCAAATGAGCATGAGGCACTCAGGGTGCACTTGGTGGGCTTAGCCCACGAAGCTGGCAGCAGTTTCCAAAAGT
>JAJFZO010000230.1:82500-90000 GCA_021397835.1 Moringa oleifera | reverse complement strand
GCACGGACCCTGGGCACCGGTGGCACAGCCAGGCAGCCCCCAGCAATCAAGGCATGGGCTGCTCGGCCAGGGTGCGGCAGCGGTGGGCGCGCCAGCCAGGCCGCGGGCGCCCATCTTGAGCCAGCCCCCACGTCCCTGTCCCTCGACTAAGTGCCTAGTGGGCAAGCCAGGGGACCGCGTCGCATGGACACTGGGCACGGGTGGCACACCCAGGCAGTCCCCAGCCAGCATGGCATGGGCTCCTCGCCCAGCGTGTGGCAGCGGTGGGCACACCAGCCAGGCCGCGGGCGCCCATCGCTAGCCAATCCCCTCATCCCTGCCCCTCGACTCACTGCCCAATGTGCGAGCTAGGAGTGCCACGTCGCACGGACCCTGGGCATGGGTGGCACGCCCAGGCAGCCCCCAGCAAGCACGGCATTGGCTGCTCGCCTAGCATGCGGCAGCGGTGGGCGCGCCAGCTAGGCCGTGGGCACCCATCGCAAGCCATCCCCCACGTCCCTGTTCCTCGACGTAGTGCCTAGCGAGCGAGCCAGGGATGCCGCGTCGCACGGACCCAGGGCGCAGGTGGCACGCTCAGGCAGCCCCCAGCAGGCCCGGCATGGGCTGCTCACCCAACGTGCGGCAGCGATGGGGGCGCCAGCCAGGCCGCGGGCACGCATCGCGAGCCAGCCCCCACGTCCCTGTCCCTCAATTAAGTGCTCAGCGAGCGAGCCTGGAGGGCCGCGTCGCACGGACCCTGGCACATGGGGCACACCCAGGCAGCCCCTAGCAGGCATGGCATGGCCTGCTCGCCCAGCATGCAGCAGCAGTGGGTGCGCCAGCCAGGCCGCGGGCTCCCATTGTGAGCCAGGCCCCTCCTTCAAGTCCCTCCATTGACGGCCCAGCGTGCGAGCCAGTGGTGTCACGTCGCACAGACCCTGGGCATTGTTGGCACGTCAAGGCAGCCCCCACCATGCACGGCAGGGGCTGCTCGCCCAGTGTGCGGCAGCGGTGGGCGCACCAGCTAGGCCGTGGGCGCCCATCGCGAGCCAGCCCCCACGTCCCTATCCCTCGATTAAGTGCTCAGCGAGAGAGCAAGGTGGGCCGCGTCGCACGGACCCTGGCACATGGAGCACACCCAGGTAGCCTCCAGCAGGCACGGCATGGGCTGCTCGCCCAGCGTGGAGCAGCGGTAGGCGCGCCAGCCAGGCTGTGGGCACCCATCGCGAGCCAGCCCCCACGTTCCTCTCCCTGGACGTAGTGCCCAGCGAGCGAGCTGGGGGGGCTGCATCGCACCGACCCTGGGCACAGGTGGCACGCCCAGGCAGCCCCCAGCAGGCAAGGCATGGACTGCTCGCCGATCATGCAGCAGCGGTGGGCGCGCCAGCCACGCCGCTGACACCCATCTCGAGCCAGCCCCCACGTCCCTGTCCATCGACTAAGTGCCCAGCGAGCGTGCCATGGGGGCCGTGTCACGTGGACCCTGGGAATGGGTGGCACGCCCAGGCAGCCCCCAGCAAGCATGGCATGGGCTGCTCGCCCAGCGTGCGGCAGCGATGGACACGCCAGCCAGGCCGCTAGTGCCCATCGCGAGCCAGCCCCCACGTCCCTGTACCTCGATTAAGTGCTCAACGAGCGAGCCAGAGGGGCCGTGTCACACGGACCCTGGCACATGGGGCATACCAAGGCAGCCCCCAGCAGGCACGGCATGGGCTACTCGCCCAGCGTACAGCAACGGTGGGCGCGCCAGCCAGGACGTGGGCACCCATCGCGAGGCTGCCCCCACGTCCCGCTCCCTCGACTGATTGCCCAGCGAGTGAGCCAGGAGGGCCGCATCACACGGACCCTGGGCACGGGTGGCACGCCTAGGCAGCCCCCAGCAGGCACGGCATGGGCTGCTCGCCCAATGTGCGGCAACGGTGGGCGCGCCAGCCAGGCTGCGGGCACCCATCGCGAGCCAGCGCCCACATCCCTCTCCCTGAACATAATGCCCAGCGAGCGAGCCAGGGGGGCCGCATCGCACGGACCCTGGGAACAGGTGGCACGACCAGGCAGCCCCAGCAGGTAAGGCATGGGCTGCTTGCCCAGCGTACGGTAGCGGTGGGCGCGCCAGCCAGGTCGCGGACGCCTATCTCGATCCAGCTCCCACATCCCTGTCCCTCGACAAAGTGCCCAGCGAGCGAGCCAAGGGGGCCGCGTCGCATAGACCCTGGGAACGGGTGGCATGCCTAGGCAGCCCCCAACAGGAATGGCATGGGCTGCTCGCCTAGCGTGCGGCAGCGATGGGCACGCCAGCCAGGCCACGGGCGCCGATCGCGACCAAGCCCTCATGACCCTGTCCCTCGATTAAGACCTCAGCAAGTGAGCCAGGGGGGCCGCGTCACACAGACCCTGGCACATGGGGCATACCCAGGCAGCCCCCAGCAAGCACGGCATGGGCTGCTCGCCTATTGTGCGGCAGCGGTGGGAGCGCCAGCCAGGTCGCGGGCACCCATCGCGAGGTTGCCCCCACATCCCGCTCCCTGGACGTAGCGCCCAGCGAGCGAGCCTGAGGGGCCGCATCACATGGACCCTGGGCACGGGTGGCATGCCCAGGCAGCCCCCAGCAGGCACGGCATGGGCTGCTCGCCCAACGTGCGGCAGCGGTGGGCGCGCCATTCAGGCCGCGGGCACCCATCGCGAGCCAGCGCCGACGTCCCTCTCCCTTGACGTAGTGCCTAGCGAGCGAAACACTGGGGCCGCATCGCACGGACCCTGGGAACGGGTGGCACACCCAGGCAGCCCCAGCAGGCAAGGCATGGGCTGCTTGCCCAGCGTGCAGCAGCGATGGGCGCGCTAGCCAGGCCGCAGACGCCCATCTGGATCCAGCCCCCACGTCCCTGTCCCTCGACTAAGTGCCCAGCGAGCGAGCCAGGGGGGCTGCATCGCATGGACCATGGGAACGGGTGGCATGCCCAGGCAGCCCCCAGCAGGCATGGCATGGGCTGCTCGCCCAGCGTGCGGCGGCGGTGAGCACGCCAGCCAGGCCGCGGGCGCCCATCACGAGCCAGCCCCCACGTCCCTGTCCCTCAATTAAGTGCTCAGCGAGCGAGCCAGGGGGGCCGCGTCGCACGGGCCCTTGCACATGGGGTACACCCAAGAAGCTACAAGCAAGCACGGCATGGGCTGCTCGTCCAGCGTGCTGCAGCGGTGGGCGCGCCAGCCAGGCCGCAGGCATTCATCGCGAGCCAGCCCCCACGTCCCTCTCCCTCGACGTAGTGCCCAGCGAGCGAGCCAGGGGGGCTGCATCATACGGACCCTAGGCATGGGTGGCACGCCCAGGTAGCCCCCAGCAGGCACGTTATGTGCTGCTCGCCCAACGTGGGCATGGGTGGCACGCCCAGGGAGCCCCTAGCAGGCACGGCTTGGGCTGCTCGCCCAACGTGCGGTAGTGGTTGGCACGCTAGCCAGGCCACGGGCACCCATCGAGAGCCATCACCCTCGTTCCTGCCCCTCGACTGACTGCCCAGCGTGCGAGCCGGGGGTGCCACAACAGTCGCCAGCCGCGAGCACGCTGTGAGGCTCAGCACATGCTGTGGGCGTTGATTTCATGGGCAAGCTGGCCTTGGCCGTGGCCCTTGGCTCTGGTGGACCCTGAGGGCTGCCATGGGGTTGCTGGAGGTGCGCTGGACAGGGCAGCCAGCATGCACCATGGGCCAGACAGAGGCACAACTGCTCAAGCCTGCTGGCCGCAATGCCCAGTTGCGAAATTGTTGTGAATTGACCATCTTTGGAATTGGTCCCAAAATGACTCAAATAATTTGTGTAATTCATGAGGAGTCTGCCCCTGAAGTTTGGGATCATTTTGACTCACGGGCTATTTTTGATGATTTTTTCAATTTTCGGCTATAGAAAATTCATTAAAAAGAATTTAATGCCCAGAAAATTCTAAAATTTTTTCTAGTGGTAGATATGATTATTCTCCATTTATGTACAAAATTTCAGCTCAAAATTCCAAGTAAATAATTTTTTAGACCCCTTATGACGGCTCAGATATATTGATGTTTTCTCCTGCCGGGAGTGAAATTTCATTTAAGACGCTTTAGGGGGGGAGGTGGTCACCTAGCTTGCTGGGTGCCAACAGGCCATGCGTGCCTCCCCCCCTGCCCATCCAACGTGGGTAGGCGCTGGGCTTGGGCCACCCAGCACGCATGGCATGGGCAGGGCGGCTTGCTGCCTTGCCCATCCAACCAGTGGTGCGTGGCTGTGGCGGCCACCACCATTGGCAGGCAGGCGGCTGGCGACATCGGCCGAAGAGTGTGGGATGCCCGATCAGTAGCCAACGGAGTGGGGAAAACGTGGGAAATGAAATTCGCTAAATTGTGGGCAACGAAATGAGAAAAATAGTAGGATAATGAGCTGGGATGTGGCTACACAAGCTCGACGGCGTGGGCGGCGAAGCTAACGACGATGCATGCTATGCGAGGGCCAAATCACTGGGGGAATTTTGAGCTTGCAGAGTGCTTCATCGCAGGCCCTCAAGGCGGCAGACGCGGGGCTGGATCCCGACGCCCAGGCTTGCCTAGGCGGACTCGTTGCGCAGCGCGATCGACGACATGATCATCGGCTTTTAGCAATGAGCGAGCCACACGGCCAGCCTGGGCAAGGTGTGACACCCCTGCTGCCAAGGCCTTATCGGTGGGAAAAATGTGGGCAACGAAATAATAGAAATCGTGGGATAAAGAGCTGGGATGTGGCTACACAAGCTCGACGGTGTGGGCGACGAAGCTAACGATGATGCATGCTACGTGAGGGCCAAATCGCTGGGGGGATTTTGAGCATGCAGAGTGCTTCATCACAGGCCCTCGAGGCGGTGGATGCGGGGCTGGATCCCGACGCCTAGGCTTGCCTAGGCGGACTCATTGCGCAGCACGATCGACGACACGATCGTCGGCCGTTAGCAATGAGCGAGCCACACGGTCAGCCTGGGCAAGGCGTGACACCCCTGCTGCCAAGGCCTCATCGGTGGGAAAAATGTGGGCAATGAAATGAGAAAAATAATGGGATAATGAGCTGGGATGTTGCTAGACAAGCTCGATGGTGTGGGCGACGAAGCTAATGATGATGCAGGATACGTGAGGGCAAAATCGTTGGGGGGATTCCAAGCATGCGGAGTGCGTCATCGCAGGCCCTCGAGGCGGCGGATGCGGGGTTGGATCTCGACGCTCAAGCTTGGCTAGAAATGGACTTGTTGCGCCGCGCGATCGACAACACGATCGTCTGCCGTTAGCAACAAGCGAGCCACACGACCAGCTTGGGCACGTTGTGACACCCCTGCTGCCAAGGCCTCATCAGTGGTCCCTTGCCATTGAAGAATCGTCCCTTGCTATTAAAACAATTTCGTGCTTAGTGGCTTGGGTGCGGCAGCACACGATGACCTGCATGATCGATGGGCCTTTCGCTCGTCGGCTTACAGCTCGTTTGGTGCTGTTGCTGCCCATTTGTACGTGCGGCGTATGAGTGGTGATCTAGTCGTGTGTGTTGGCATGCTCCATGCTCTCGCATCAAACTGTCGACTAGCACATCGCTTCAAGCTCGACCCCGAGCCATACGTTGGCGTTTCGTGGGTGACATCGGGATCCTATGTCGCATGCCTTCATAAATGGAATTTGATGATTCGAGTCGGTTTTCTTTGCACCACGTCCCTCGTGGGTATGGGTGGAAACCTAAGCCGGGCCTCGTGCTCCAAGCGTGGCTTGCTTTAGCATGCGGCTACTTTGGCACACGAGAGATCGGTTGTCCCCTCGGGTGCAAAAAGTATTGCGACAAGAGTGGTCTTGGCCTCTGCCTGTCTAAGCGAAAGCATTTGTCCCATGTCCCATCGATTTTGAACGACAACTGCGACAGCTTTGGCCTTAGCAAGCCTTGTGGCATGCTTCAGTCTTAGTTGGCACGGTGTCTCAAAGGATGCTACCTGGTTGATCCTGCTAGTAGTCATATGCTTGTCTCAAAGATTAAGCCATGCTTGTGTAAGTATGAACTAATTCAGACTGTGAAACTGCGAATGGCTCATTAAATTAGTTATAGTTTGTTTGATGGTACCTACTACTCAGATAACCATAGTAATTTTAGAGCTAATATGTGCAACAAACCCCGACTTCTGGAAGGGGCACATTTATTAAATAAAAGGTTGATGCGGGCTTCGCCTGTTGCCCTGATGATTCATGATAACTCGACGGATCGCAAGGCCATCGTGCCTGCGACGCATCATTCAAATTTCTGCCCTATCAACTTTCGATGGTAGGATAGTTGCCTACTATGGTGGTGATAGGTGAAGGAGAATTAGGGTTCGATTCTGGAGAGGAAGCCTGAGAAACGGTTACCACATCCAAGGAAGGCAGCAAGCGCGTAAATTACCCAATCCTGACACGGGGAGGTAGTGACAATAAATAACAATACCGGGCTCTTCGAGTCTGGTAATTGGAATGAGTAACAATCTAAATCCCTTAACGAGGATCCATTGGAGGGCAAGTTTGGTGCCAGAAGCCGCGGTAATTCCAGCTCCAATAGCGTATATTTAAGTTGCTGCAGTTAAAAAGCTCCTAGTTGGACCTTGGGATGGGTCGGCCGGTCCGCCTACGGTGTGCACCGGTTGGCTCGTCCCTACTACCAGCGATGCGTTTCTGGCCTTAATTGGTCGGGTCGTGCCTCCGGCGCTGTTACTTTGAAGAAATTAGAGTGCTCAAATCAAGCCTACGCTCTGAATACATTAGTATGGGATAACATCATAGGATTTCGATCCTATTCTGTTGGCCTTCGGGATCAGAGTAATGATTAACAAGGACAGTCGGGGGCATTCGTATTGCATAGTCAGAGGTGAAATTCTTGGATTTATGAAACACGAACAACTGCGAAAGCATTTGCCAAGGATGTTTTCATTAATCAAGAACGAAAGTTGGGGGCTTGAAAACGATCAGATACCGTCCTAGTCTCAACCATAAACGATGCCGACCAGGGATCAGCGGATGTTGCTTTTAGGACTCTGCTGGCACCTTATGAGAAATCAAAGTCTTTAGGTTCCACGGGGAGTATGGTCGCAAGGCTGAATCTTAAAGGAATTAACGGAAGGGCACCACCAGGAGTGGAGCCTGCGGCTTAATTTGACTCAACACGGGGAAACTTACCAGGTCCAGATATAGTAAGGATTGATAGATTGAGAGCTCTTTCTTGATTCTATGGGTGGTGGTGCATGACTGTTCTTAGTTGGTGGAGCGATTTGTCTGGTTAATTCCGTTAACGAACGAGACCTCAGCCTGCTAACTAGCTACGTGGAGGTGACCTTCCACGGCTGGCTTCTTAGAGGGACTATAGCCGCTTAGGCCAACGAAGTTTGAGGCAATAACAGGTCTGTGATCCCCTTAGATGTTCTGGGCCGCACGCGCGCTACACTGATGTATTCAACGAGTTTACAACCTTGGCCGACAGGCCTGGGTAATCTTTGAAATTTCATCGTGATGGGGATAGATCATTGCAATTGTTGGT
>JAJFZO010000230.1:72500-77500 GCA_021397835.1 Moringa oleifera | reverse complement strand
CCAGGGGGGCCGCGTAGCACGGACCCTGGGCACTGGTGGCATGCCCAGGCAGTCCGCAGCAGGCATGGCATGGGCTACTCGCCCAGCGTGCGGCAGCGGTAGCTAGCACCCTCGTCCCTGCCCCTCGAATGACTGCCCAGCTTGCGAGCAAGGGGTGCCGCATCGCACGGACCATGGGCATGGGTGGCACACCCAGGAAGCCCCCAGAAGGCACAGTATGGGCTGCTCGCCCAGCGTGCGGCAGTCGTGGGAGCGCCAGCCAGGCCGCGGGCGCCCATCGTGTGCCAGCCCCCACGTCCTTATCCCACGACTAAGTGCCCAGTGAGCGAGCAAGGCGTGCCACGTCGTACGGACCCTAGGCAAGGGTGGCACGCCCAGGCAGCCCCCAGCAGGCACGGCATGGCCTGCTCGCCCAGGATGTGACAGCGGTGGGCGCTCCAGCTAGGCTGAGGGCGCCCATCGCGAGCCAGCCCCCTCGTCCCTGCCCCTCGACTGACTGCCTAGCGTGCGAGCCAGGGTTGCCGCGTCGCACGGACCATGGGCACAGGTGGCACGCCCAGGCAGTCCCCAGCAAGGACGGCATGGGCTGTTCGCCCAGAGTGCTGCAGCAGTGGGCTCGCCAGCAAGGCGGCAGGGGCCCATTGCGAGCCAGCCCCCACGTCCCTGTCCCTCGACTAAGTACCAAGCGTGCAACAACGGTGGGCGTTCCTGCAAGGCCCCCACGTCCTGTCCCTCGACGAAGTGCCTAGCGAGGGAGCCAGGGGGGCCACGTCGCATGGACCTTGGGCACGGGTGGCACGCCCAGGCAGCCCCCAGCAGGCACGGCATGGGCTGCTCGCCAAGTGTGCTGTAGCAGTGGGCTCGTCAGCAAGGCTGCGAGGGCGAATCGCGAACAAGCCCCCACGTCCCTATCCCTCGACTAAGTTCCCAGCGGGCGAGCCAGGCGGGCCGCGTCGTACGGACGCTGGGCATGGGTTGCACGCCCAGGCAGCCCCCAGCAGGCACGGCATGGGCTGCTCTCCCAGCATACGGCAGCGGTAGCCAGCCCCCTCGTCCCTGCCCCTCGACTGACTACCCAGCATGCGAGCCAGGGGTGCCGCGTCGCACGGACCATTGGCACAGGTGGCACACCCAAGAAGCCCCAAACAGGCACGGCATGGGCTGCTCGCCCTGTGTGCGGCAGCGGTGGGGTCGCCAGCAAGGCTGCGGGGGCCCATCGCGAGCCAGCCCCCACGTCCCTGTCCCTCGACTAAGTACCCAGCGTGCGGCAGCGGTGGGCGTTCCTGCATGGCCCCCACGTCCTTGTCCCTTGACGAAGTGCCCAGCGAGGGAGCCAGGGGGGCCACGTCACACGGACCTTGGGCACTGGTGGCACACCCAGACAGCCCTCACTAGGCACGGCATGGGTTGGTCGCCCAGCGTGCGGCAGCAGTGGGCGGGCCAACACGGCCGCGGGTGCCCATCGCGAGCCAGCCACCACGTCCCTCTTCCTCGATGAACTGCCCAGCGAGCGAGCCAAGGAGCCGCATCACATGGACCCTTGGCACGGGTGGCACGCCCATGCAGCCCCCAGCAGGCACGGCATGGGCTGCTCGCCCAGCGAGCTGTAGCAGTGGGCTTGCCAGCAAGGCTGCGGGGGCCTATCGCCAGCCAGCCCCCACGTCCTTGTCCCTTGACTGACTGCCCAGCGTGCCAGCCAGGGGTGCCGCGTCGTACAGGCGCTGGGCATGGGGGGCACTCCTAGGCTGGCCCCAGCAAGCACGGCATGGGCTGCTTGCCTAGCGTGCGGCAGCGGTAGGTGCCCCAGCCAGGCCGTTGGAGCCCATCGTGAGCCGACCCCCTCGTCCTTGCCCCTCGACAGACTGCCCAGCGTGGGAACCAGGGGTGCCTCATCCCACGGACCATGGGCACAGGTGGCACGCCCAGGCAGTCCCCAGCAAGGACGGCATGGGCTACTCACCCAGCGTGCTGCAGCAGTGGGCTCTCCAGCAAGGCTGCGAGGGCCCAACGCGAGCAAGCCCCCACGTCCCTGTCCCTCGACTAAGTACCCTGCGAGCGAGCCAGGCGGGCCGCGTCGTACGGACGCTGGGTATGGGTAGCACGCCAAGGCTGCCCCCAGCAGGCACGACATGCACTGCTCACCCAGCGTGCGGCGGCGGTGGGTGCCCTAGAAAGGCTGCTGGTGCCCATTGTGAGCCGGCCCCTCCTCCCTGCCCCTCGACTGACTTCCCAGCGTGTGAGCCAGGGGTGCCTCGTCCCACGGGCCATGGGCACGGGTGGCACGCCTAGGCAGTCCCCAGGAAGGACGGCATGGGTTGCTCGCCTAGCGTGCTGCAGCAATGGGCTCGCCAGCGAGGCTGCAGGGGCCCATTGCGGGCCAGTCCCCACGTCCCTGTCCCTCGACTAAGTACCCAGCGAGTGATCCAGGCGAGCCGCATCGTACGGACCTTAGGCATGGGTGGCACGCCCAGGCAGCCCCCAGCAGGCACGGCATGGGCTGCTCGCCCAGCGTGCGGCAGCGGTGGGCATTCCAGCAAGGCCCCCACGTCCCTGTCCCTCGACTAAGTACCCAGTGAGTGATCCAGGCGGGCCGCATCGTACGGACCCTAGGCATGGGTGGCACGCCCAGGCAGCCCCCAGCAGGCACGGCATGGGCTGCTCGCCCAGCGTGCGGCAGCGGTGGGCATTCCAGCAAGGCCCCCACGTCCCTGTCCCTCGACTAAGTACCCAGTGAGTGATCCAGGCGGGCCGCATCGTACGGACCCTAGGCATGGGTGGCACGCCCAGGCAGCCCCCAGCAGGCACGGCATGGGCTGCTCGCCCAGCGTGCGGCAGCGGTGGGCATTCCAGCAAGGCCCCCACGTCCCTGTCCCTCGACGAAGTGCCTAGCGAGGGAGCCAGGGGGTCACGTCACACGGACCCTGGGCATAGGTTGCACGTCCAGGCAGCCCCCAGCAGGCACGGCATGGGCTGCTCACCCAGTGTGCGGCAGCGGTGGGAGCACCAGCCAGGCCGCGAGCGCCCATCGCGAGCCAGCCCCTACGTCTCTGTCCCTCAACGAAGTGCCCAGCGAGGGAGCCAGGGGGGCCATGTCGCACGGACCCTGGGCACGATTGGCATGCCCAGGCAGCCCCCAGCAGGCACGGCATGGTCCGCTCACCCAGGGTGCGGCAGCGGTAGCCAGCCCCTTCGTCCCTTCCCCTCGACTAACTGCCCAGTATGCGAGCCAGGGGTGCCGCGTCGCACGAAAACTGGGAACGGGTGGCACACCCAGGCAGCCCCCAGCAGGCACGGCATGGGCTGCTCGCCCAACCTGCGGCTGCAGTAGCCAGCCCCCTCTTTCCTGCCCCTCGACTTACTACCCAGCGTGCGAGCCAAGGCTGCCACGTCGCACGGACCCTGGGCATGGGTGGCACACCTAGGCAGCCCCCAGCAGGCACGGCATGGGCTGCTCGCCCAGCGTGCGACAGCGGTGTGCGCCCCAGTCAGGCCGCGGGCGCCCATCGCGAGCCAGCCCCCTCGTCCCTGCCCCTCGACTGACTGCGCAGTGTGCGAGCCAGGGGTGCCGCGTCACACGGACAATGGGCACGGGTGGCACACCCAAGAAGTCCCCAACAAGCACGGCATGGGCTGCTCGCCTAGCGTGCGAGCCAGGGCTGCCACATCGCACGGACCCTGGGCATGGGTGGCACGCCCACGCAACCCCCAGCAGGCACGACATAGTCTGCTCGCCCAGGGTGCGGCAGCGGTAGCAAGCCCCTTCGTCCCTTCTCCTTGACTAACTGCATAGAGTGCGAGCCAAGGGTGCCACGTCGCACAGAAACTGGGAACGGGTGGCATGCCCAGGCAGCCCCCAGCAGGCACGGCATGGGCTGCTTGCCCAGCATGCGGCTGTGGTAGCCAGCTCCCTCTTTCCTACCCCTCGACTTACTGCCCAGCGATCGAGCCAGGGCTGCCATGTCACACGGACCCTGGGCATGGGTGGCACGCCCAGGCAGCCCCCAATAGGCACGGCATGGCTGGCACGCCCAGGCAGCTCCCAACAGGCACGGCATGGGTTGCTCGCCCAGCGTACGGCATCGGAGTGCGCTCCAGTCAGGCCGCGGGTGCCCATCACTAGCCAGCCCCCTCGTCCCTACCCCTCGACTGACTTCCCAGCGTGCGAGCCAGGGGGGCCGCATCGCACGAACCTTGGGCATGGGTGGCATGCTCAGGCAGCCCCCAGCAGGCACGGCATGGGCTAGCTGCCCAGCATGCAGCAGCGATGGGCGTGAGAGCCAGGCCGAGGGCACCCACCGCGAGCCTGACCCCACGTCTCGGTCCCTCGACCAAGTGCCCAGTGAGTGAGATAGATGGGCAGCGTGGCAAAGACCCTGGGCACGGGTGGCACGCCCAGGCAGCCCCAGCAGGCACGGCATGGGTTGCTCGCCCAGCATGCGGCAGCAGTGGGAGCCCCAGCCAGGCCGCGGGAGCCCATCGTGAGCCAGCCCCCTCGTCCCTGCCCCTCGATTGACTGCCCAGCGAGCGAGCCAGGCGGGCCGCGTCGCACGGACCGTTGTCATGGGTGGCACGCCCAGGACGCCCCCAGCAGGCATGCCATGGGCTGCTCGCCCAGTGTGCTGCAGAGGTGAGCGCCCCAGCCAGGCCACGGGCGCCCATCGCGAGCCAGCCCCCACGTCCCTGTCCCTCAACAAAGTGCCCAGCGAGCGAGCCAGGGGGGCCGCGTAGCATGGACCTTGGGCACGGGTGGCACGGCTAGGTAGCCCCCAGCATGCACGGCATGGGCTGCTCGCCCAGCATGCGGCAACGGTGGGTGTGCCATCCAGGCCACGGGCGCCCATCGCAAGCCAGCCCCCACGTTCCTGTCCCTCGACTAAGTACCCAGCGAGCGAGCCAGAGGGGCCACGTCGCACTGACCCTGGGCACGGGTAGCACGCCTAGGCAGTCCCTAGCAGGCCGCGTGCGCCCATCGCGAGCCAGCCCCCTTATCCCTGCCCCTC
>JAJFZO010000230.1:52500-65000 GCA_021397835.1 Moringa oleifera | reverse complement strand
CAGCCAGGCCATGGGCGCGCATCGCGAGCAAGCCCCCTCGTCTCTGTCCCTCAACTAAGTGCCCAGCGAGCGAGCCAGTGGAGCCACGTCACATGGATTCCAGGCATGGGAGGCATCCCCAGGAGGCCCCCAGCAGGCACGGCATGGGCAAAGAGCCCAGCAGGCGGCAGAGGAGGGCGCGCCAGCCAAGGGCCACAGGTGCCCATCGCGAGGCAGCCCCCTCGTCCCTATCCCTCGACTAACTGCCCAGTCAGCGAGCCAGGGGAGCCGTGTCACATGCACCCTGGGAACGGAAGGCATGCCCAGGAATCTCCCAGCAGGCACGGCATGGGCCAAGTCCCAAACGTGCGGAAGCGGTGGGCGCGCCAGCAAGGCCACAGGCGCCCATCTCGAGCCAGCCCCCTTGTCCCTGTCCCTCGACTAAGTTTCAAGTGAGCGAGCCAGGGGAGCCGCATTGCACAGACCCTGGGCACGTGAGGCATGCCCAGGAAGCCCCCAGTGGGCACGGCATGGGCCAGGTGCCTAGCGTGCGGCAGCGGTGGGCGCGCCAGCCAGGACACAGGCGCCCATCGCGAGCCAGCCCCCTCGTCCCTGTCCCTCGATTAAGTGCCCAGTGAGGGAGCCAGGGGAGCTGCTTCGCATGGACCCTGGGCACGAGAGGCATGCTCAGCCAGCCCCCAGCAGGCACGGCATGGGCCAAGTGCCAAGCGTGTGGCAGCGGTGGGCGCTCCAGCCAGGCAACAGGCGCCCATCGCGAGCCAGCCCCTTCGTCCCTGTCCCTCGACTAAGTGCCCAGCGAGGGAGCCAGGGGAGCCGTGTCGCACAGAAACGGGGCATGGGAGGCATGCCCCAGCATCCCCCAGCAAGCACAGCATGGGCCAAGTGCCCAGCATGCGGTAGAGGTGGGCGCGCCAGCCAGGCCACTGGCGCCCATCGCGAGCCAGCCCCCTCGTCTCTGTCCCTCGACTAAGTGCCCAGCGAGCGAGCCAGGGGAGCCGCGTCGCACGGAGTCTGGGCATGGGAGGCATGCCCAGGAAGCCCCTAGCAGGCACGGCATGGGCCAAGTGCCCAGCATGCGGTAGAGGTGGGTGCACCAGCCAGGCCACTGGCGCCCATCGCGAGCCAGCCCCCACATCACTGTTCCTCGACGTAGTGCCCCGCGAGCGAGCAAGGGGGGCCATGTCGCTCGGACCCTGGGCACAGGGTACACGCTCAGGCAGCCCCCAGCAGGCACGACATGGTCTGCTCGCCCAGCGTGCGGTAGCGGTGGGCGCGCGAGCATGGCCGCGGGCGCCCATCGCGTGCCAGCCCCCACGTCCCTGTCCCTCGACGTAGTGACCAGCGAGCGAGCCAGGGGGGCCGCGTCGCATGGACCCTGGGCACAGGTGGCACACCCAGGAAGCCCCAAGCAGGCACGGCGTGGGCTGCTCGCCCAGCGTGAGGCAGCAGTGGGCGCACCAGCCATGCCGCGGGCGCCCATCGCGAGCCAGCCCCCTCGTCCCTGCCCCTCGACGGACTGCCCAGCGTGCGAGCCAGGGGTGACATGTCGCACGGACCCTGGGCAGGAGTGGCACGCCCAGGCAGCCCCCAGCAGGCATGGCATGCGCTGCTCGCCAAGCGTGCGGCAACGGTGAGCACGCCAGACAGGTCGCGGGCGCCCATCGCGAGCTAGCCGCTAAGTCCCTGTCCCTCGACGTAGTGCCCAGCGAGCGAGCCAGGGGGGCCGCGTCGCACGGACCCTGGGCTTGGGTGGCATTCCAAGGCAGTGCCCAGCAGGCTAGGCATGGTCTGCTCACCCAGCGTGCGGCAGCGGTGGGCACGCCGGCCATGCCGCGGGTGCCCATCGTGAGCCAGCCCCCTCGTCCCGGCCCCTCGACTAAGTGCCCAGCGAACGAGCCAGGGGGGCCGTGTCACATGGACCCTGGGCACGGTTGGCACGCCCAGGCAGCCCCAAGCAGGAATGGCATGGGTTGCTCGCCCAGCGTGCGGCAGCGGTGGGCGCGCCAGCCAGGCCAAGGGCGCTCATCGCGAACCAGCCCCCTCTTCCCTGTCCCTCGGCTTAGTACCCAGCGAGCGAGCCAGGGGAGCCACGTCGAATGGATCCTGGGCACAGGAGGCATGCCCAGAAAGCCCCCAGCAGGCACGGCATGGGCCAAGTGCCCAGCATTCGGCAGCGGTGGGCACGCCAGCCAGGCCACAGGCGCCCATCGCGAGCCAGACCTATCGTCGCTGTCCCTCAACTTAGTGCCCAGCGAGCGAGCCAGGGGAGCCGCGTGGCACGGCCCTTGGGCATGAGAGCCATGCCCAGGGAGCCCCCAGTATGCACGGCATGGGCCAAGTGCCTAGCGTGCGGCAGCGGTGGGCATGCCAGCGAGGCCACGGGCGCCCATCGCGAGCCAGCCCCCTCGTCCCTGTCCCTCGGCTTAGTGCCCAGCGAGCGAGCCAGGGGAGCCGCGTTGAATGGATCCTGGTCACAGGAGGCATGCCCAGAAAGCCCCCAGCAGGCTCGGCATGGGCCAAGTGCCCAGCGTGCGGCAGCGGTGGGCGCGCCAGCCAGGCCACAGGCGCCCATAGCGAGCCAGCCCGCTCGTCCCTGTCCCTCGACTAAGTGTCCAGTGAGAGAGCCAGGGGACCCACGTGGCACAGATCCTGGGCACTGGAGGCATGCCCAGGTAGCCCTTAGTATGCACGGCATGGGCCAAGTGCCCAGCGTGCGGCAGCGGTGGGCCTGCCAGCGAGGCCACGGGCGCCCATCGCAAGCCAGCCCCCTCGTCCCTGTCCCTCGACTAAGGGCCCAGTGAGCGAGCCAGGGGAGCCGTGTCGCACAGAATCTAGGCATGGGAGGCATGCCCTGGCAGCCCCCAGCAGGCACGGCATGGGCCAAGTGCCCAGCGTGCGGCAGAGGAGGGCGCGCCAGCCAGGCCACAGGCGCCCATCGCGAGTCAGCCCCCTCGTCCTTGTCCTTTGACTAAGTGCCCAGCGAGTGAGCCAGGGGGGCCGCGTCGCATGGACCCTGGGCACGGTTAGAACCTCCAAGTAGCCCCCAGCAGGCACGGCATGGGCTGCCCGCCCAGCGTGTGGCAGCGGTGGGTGCACCAGCAAGGCCGCGGGCGCCCATCGCGAGCCAGCCCCCTCGTCCCTGCCCTTCAACTGACTTCCCAGCGTGCGAGCCGGGGTGGCCACGTTGTACAGACCCTGGGCATGGGTGGCACGACCAGGCAGCCCCCAGTAGGGAAGGCATGGGCTGCTCACCCAGCGTGCAGCAGCAGTGGGCGCGCCAGCCATTCCCCGGGCGCCCAGCGCGAGCCAGCCCCCTCGTCCCTGCCCCTCGACTGATTGCCCAGCCTGCGAGCCAGGCATGCCGTGTCGCACGGACCCTGGGCACGGGAGGCATGCCCTAGCAGCCCCCAACAGGCACGGCATGGGCCAAGTGCCCAGTGTGCGTCAGAGGAGGGCGCGCCAGCCAGGCCACAGGCGCCCATTGCGAGCCAGCCCCCTTGTCCCTGTCCCTTGACTAAGTGCCCAGCGAGCGAGCCAGGGGGGCCGCGTCGAATGGACCCTGGGCACGATTGGCACCCCCAAGTAGCCCCCAGCAGGCCACGGCATGGGCTGCTCGCCCAGTGTGCGGCAGCGGTGGGCGCGCCAGCTAGGCCGCGGGTGCTCATCGCGAACCAGCCCCCACATCCCTGTCCCTCGACTAAGTGCCCAGCGAGCGAGCCGAAGGAGCCACGTTGCATGGACCCTGGGAATGGGAGGCATGCCCAGGCAGCCCCCAGCAGGTGCAGCATGGTCAAAGCGCCCACCGTGCGGCAGAGGATGGCGCGCCGGCCAGGCCACTGGAGCCCATCGCGAGCCAGGCCCCTCGACCCTGTCCCTTGACTAAGTGCCCAGCGAAAGTGCCAGGGGAGCCGCGTCACACAGATCCTGGGGACGGGAGGCATGGCCAGGTAGCCTGCAGTATGCACGGCATGGGCCAAGTGCCCAGCGTGCGGCAGCGGTGGGCGCGCCAGCGAGGCCACGGGCGCCCATCGCGAGCCAGCCCCCTCATCCCTGTCCCTCGACTAAGTGCCCAGGGAGCGAGCCAGGGGAGCTATGTCTCATGGACCCTGGGCACGGGAGGCATGCCCCGGCATTCCCCAGCAGGAACGACATGGGCCAAATGCCCAGCGTGTGGTAGAGGTGGGCGCGCCAGCCAGGCCACGGGCGCCCATCGCGAGCCAGCCCCCTCATACCTGTCCCTCGGCTTAGTGCCCAGCGAGCGAGCCAGGGGAGCCACGTCTCACAGATCCTGGGCACGAGAGCCATGCCCAGGAAGCCCCCAGTATACACGGCATGGGCCAAGTACCCAGCGTGCGGTAGAGCTGGGCGCGCCAGCGAGGCCGCGGGCGCCCATCACAAGCCAGCCCCCTCAACCCTGCCCCTCGACTGATTGCCCAGCCTGCGAGCAAGGGGTGCCGTGTCGCACGGACTCTAGGCATGGGTGGCAAGCCCAGGAAGCCCCCAGCAAGCACGGCATGGGCTGCTCGCCCAGCGTGCAGTAGCGGTAGCCAGCCCCTTCGTCCCTGCCCCTTGACTGACTGCCCAGCGTGCGAGCCAGGGGTGCTACGTCGCACGGACCCTGGGCATGGGTGGCATGCCCAGGCAGCCCCCAGCTAGCATGGCATGGGCTGCTCGCAAAGCGTGCGGCAGCGGTGGGCGTGCCAGCCAGGCCGCGGGCGCCCATCGCGAGCCAGCCCCCACGTCCCTGTCCCTCAACGTAGTGCCCAGCGAGGGTGCCAGGGGGCCGCGTCGCATCGACCCTGGCCACGGGTGGCACCCCCAGGTAGCCCCCAGCAGGCACGGCATGGGCAGCTTACCCAGTGTGCGACAGCAGGGGGCGTGCCAGCCAGGCTGCTGGCGCCCATCGCGAGCCAGCCCCCTTGTCCCTGTCCCTCGACGTAGTGCCCAGCGAGCGTGCCAGGGGGACCGCGTCGCATGGACCCTGGGCACGGGTGGAACGCCCAGGCTTCCCCCAACAGGCACGGCATGTGCTACTCGCCCAGTGTGCGGCAGTGGTGGCCGCGCCAGCCAGGCCGCGGGCGCCCATCGCTAGCCAGGCCCCTCGTCCCTGCCCCTCGACTAACTGCCCAGCGTGCGAGTCAGGGGAGCCACGATGCACGGACCCTGGGCACAGGTGGCACGACCAGGCAGCCCCCACCAGGCACGGCATGGGCTGCTTGCCCAGCTTGCTGCAGCGGTGGGCGCGCCAGCCAGGCCGCGGGCGCCCATCGCGAGCCAGCCCCCTCGTCCCTGTCCCTCGACATAGTGTCCAGCGAGCAAGCTAGGGGGGCACATCGCACCGACCCTTGGCATGGGTGGCACGCCCAGGAAGCCCCCAGTAGGCACGGCATGGGCTGCTCGCCCAGCGTGCGGTAGCGGTAGCCAGCCCCTTCGTCCCTTCCCCTCGACTGACTGCCCAGCGTGCGAGACAGGGGTGCCGGGTAGCACGGTCCCTGGGCACGGCTGGCCCACCCAGGAAACCCCCAGCAGGCACGGCACGGGCTGCTCGCCCAGCGTGCGGCAGCGGTGGGCGCGCCACCAAGGTCGCTGGTGCCCATCGCGAGCCAGCCCACTCGTCCCTGCCGCTAGACTAACTGCCCAGTGTGCGAGCCAGGGGTGCCACGTCACACGGACCCTGGGCACAGGTCGCACGCCCAGGCATCCCCCAGCAGGCACGGCATGGGCTTCTCGCCCAGCGTGCGGCAGCGGTGGGCGTGCCAGCGAGGCCGCGGGCGCCTATCGCGAGCCAGCCCCCTCGTCCCTGTCCCTCGACATAGTGCCCAGCGAGCGGGCCAGGGGAGCCGCGTCGCACGGACCCTGGGCATGGGAGGCATGCCCAGGAAGCCCCCAGCAGGCACGGCATGGGCGGCTCGCCCAGCGTGCGGTAGCGGTAGCCAGCCCCATCGTCCCTGCCCCTTGACTGACTGCCCAGCATGCGAGGCAGGGGTGCCGCTTCGCACCGACCCTAGGCACATGTTGCACGCCCTGGAAGCCCCCTGCAGGCACGGCATGGGATGCTCGCCCAGCATGCGGCAGCAGTGGGCGCGCCAGCAAGGCCGCTGGCGCCCATCGCCAGCCAGCCCCCTCGTCCCTGCCCCTCGACTGACTTCTCAGCGAGCGAGCCAGGGGTGCCGCGTCGCACGAACCCTGGGCACGGGCGGCATGCCCAGGCAGCCCCCAGCAGGCACAGCATGGGATGCTCGCCCAGCATGCGGCAGCGGTGGGCGCGCCAGCCAGGCCGCGGGCGCCCATCGCGAGCCAGCCCCCTCATCCCTGTCCCTCGACATAGTGCCCAGCGAGCAAGCTAGGGGGGCCACATCGCACGGACCCTTGGCATGGGCGGCACGCCCAGGAAGCCCCCAGCAGGCACGGCATGGGCTGCTCGCCCAGTGTGCGGTAGCGGTATCCAGCCCCTTCGTCCCTGCCCCTCGACTGACTGCCTAGCGTGCGAGACAGGGGTGCCGAGTAGCACGGTCCCTGGGCACGGCTGGCCCGCCCAAGCAGCCCCCAGCAGGCACGGCATGGCCTGCTCTCCCAGCGTGCGGCAGCAGTGGGCGCGCCAGCCAGGTCGCGGGTGCCCATCGCGAGCCAGCCCACTCGTCCCTGCCCCTCGACTAACTGCCCAGTGTGCGAGCAAGGGGTGCCACATCACACGGACCCTGGGCAGGGGACGCACGCCCAGGCATCCCCAGCAGGCACGGCATGGGCTACTCGCCCAGCGTGCGGCAGAGGTGGGCGTGCCAGCGAGGCCGCGGGCGCCCATCGCGAGCCAGCCCCCTTGTCCCTGCCCCTCGACTGATTGCCTAGCCTGCGAGCAAGGGGTGCCATGTCGCACAGACCCTAGGCACGGGTCGCACGCCCAGGCATCCCCCAGCAGGCACGGCATGGGATACTCGCCCAGCGTGCGGCAGCGGTGGGCGTGCCAGCGAGGCCGCGGGCGCCCATCGCGAGCCAGCCCCCTTGTCCCTGCCCCTCGACTGATTGCCCATCCTGCGAGCAAGAGGGACCATGTCGCACAGACCCTAGGCACGGGTCACACGCCCAGGAAGCCCCCAGCAGGCACGGCATGGGCTGCTAGCCCAGCGTGCGGTAGTGGTAGCCAGCCCCATCGTCCCTGCCCCTCGACTGACTGCCCAGCGTGCGAGCCAGGGGTACCACATCGCAAGGACCCTGGGAACGGGTTGCACACCCAGGCATCCCCCAGCTGGCACGGCATGGGCTACTCGCCCAGCGTGCGACAGCGGTTGGCGCGCCAGCCAGGCCGCGGGCGCTTATCGCGGGCCAGCCCCCTCGTCCCAACCCTCGACTAACTGCCCAGCGTGCAAGCCAGGGGTGCCGCATCGCACAGACCCTTGGCACGGGTGGCACACCCAGGCAGCCGACAGCAGGCACGGCATGGGCTGCTCGCCCAGTGTGCGGCAGCGGTGGGCGCGCCAGCCAGGCCGCGGGCGCCAATCGCGAGCCAGCCCCCTTGTCCCTACTCCTTGACTGACTGCTCAGCGTGCGAGCCAGGGGTGCCACGTCGCACAGACCCTGGGCACGGGTGGCATGCCCAGGCAACCTCCAGCAGGCACTGCATGGGCTGCTCGCCTAGGGTGCGGCAGCGGTGGGCGCGCTAGCCAGGCCACGGGCGGCCATCGTGAGCCAGCCCTCACGTCCCTGTCCCTTGACGTAGTGCCCAACAAGCGAGTCAGGAGGCTGCATCCCCCGGACCATTGGCACGGGTGGCACGCCCAGGCATCCCACAGCAGGCACGGCAAGGGCTGCTCACCCATTGTGCTGCAGTGGTGGGCGCGCCAGCCAGGCCGCCTGCGCCCATCGCGAGCCAGCCCCCACGTCCCTGTCCCTCGATGTAGTGCCCAGCGAGCGAGCCAAGGGGGCCGCGTCGCCCGGATCATGGGCATGGCTGGCATGCCCAGGCAGCCTCTAGCAGGCACGGCATGGGTTGCTCGCCCAGGGTGCGGCAGCAGTGGGCGCGCCAGCCACGCCACCGGCGGCCATCGTGAGCCAGCCCTCACGTCCCTGTCCCTCGACGTAGTGCCCAGTGAGCGAGCCAGGGCGGCCGCGTTGATCGGACCCTGGCCATGGGTGGCACACTCAGGCAGCCCCCAGCAGGCACGGCATGGGCTACATGCCCAGTGTGATGCAGCGGTGGGCACACCAGCCAGACTGCGTACGCCCATCGCGAGCCAGCCCCCACGTCCCTGTCCCTCGACGTAGTGCCCAGCGAGCGAGCCAGGGGGGTCGCGTCGCCGGGAAGATGGGCACGGGTGGCACGCCCAGGCAGCCCCCAGCAGGCACAGCATGGGCTGCTAGCCCAGTGTGCCGCAGCGGTGGGCGCGCCAGCAAGGCTGCGGGCGCCCTTCGCGAGCCAGCCCCCTCGTCCCTGCCCCTCGACTGACTGCCCAGCGTGCGAGCCAAGGGTGCCGTGTCACACGGACTCTGGGCACGGGTGGCACTCCCAGGCAGCCCCCAGCAGGCACGGCATGGATTACTCACCCAGTGTGCGGCAGCAGTGGGGGCGCCAGCCAGGCCTCGTGCGCCCATCGCGAGCCAGCCCCCTCGTCCATGCCCCTCGACTGACTGCCTAGCGTGCGAGCCAGGGGTGCCACGTCGCACGGACCCTGGGCACGGGTGGCACGCCCAGGCAGCCCCTAGGAGGCACGGCATGGGCTGCCCGCCAAGCGTGCGGTAGCGGTTGGCTCGCCACCCAACCCCCACGTCCCTGTCCCTTGACGTAGTGCCCAACGAGCGAGTCAGGAGGCTGCATCCCCCGGACCATTGGCACGGGTGGCACGCCCAGGCAGCCCACAGCAGGCACGGTAAGGGCTGCTTGCCCAGTGTGCCACAGCGGTGGGCGCGCCAGCCAGGCCGCCTGCGCCCATCGCGAGCCAGCCCCCACGTCCCTGTCCCTCGATGTACTGCCTAGCGAGCGAGCCAAGGGGGCTGCGTCGCCCGGATCATGGGCACGGCTGGCATGCCCAGGCAGCCTCCAGCAGGCACGGCATGGGCTGCTCGCCCAGGGTGCGGCAGCGGTGGGCGCGCCAGCCAAGCCACGGGCGGCCATCGTGAGGCAGCCCTCACGTCCCTGTCCCTCGACGTAGTGCCCAGTGAGCGAGCCAGGGCGGCCGCGTTGATCGGACCCTGGCCACGAGTGGCACACTCAAGCAGCCCCCAACAGGCACGGCATGGGCTACTTGCCCAGTGTGATGTAGCGGTGGGCGCACCAGCCAGACCGCGTGCGCCCATCGCGAGCCAGCCCCCACGTCCCTGTCCCTCAACGTAGTGCCCAGTGAGCGAGCCAGGGGGGTCGCGTCGCCGGGAAGATGGGCACGGGTGGCACGCCCAGGCTGTCCCCAGCATGGGCTGCTAGCCCAGTGTGCCGCAGCGGTGGGCGCGCCAGCAAGGCTGCGGGCGCCCTTCGCGAGCCAGCCCCCTCATCCCTGCCCCTCGACTGACTGCCCAACGTGCGAGCCAAGGGTGCCGTGTCGCGAGGACTCTGGGCACGGGTGGCACTCCCAGGCAGCCCCCAGCAGGCACGGCATGGATTACTCACGCAGCGTGCGGCAGCAATGGGGGCGCCAGCTAGGCCGCGTGCGCCCATCGCGAGCCAGCCCCCTCGTCCATGCCCCTTGACTAACTGCCTATCGTGCGAGCCAGGGGTGCCATGTCGCACGGACCCTGGGCACGGGTGGCACGCCCAGGCAGCCCCCAGGAGGCACGGCATGGGCTGCCCGCCCAGCGTGCGGCAACGGTTGGCTCGCCACCCAGCCCCCACGTCATTGTCCCTTGACGTAGTGCCCAACGGGTGAGTCAAGAGGCCGCGTTCCCCGGACCATGGGCATGGGTGGCACGCCCAGGCAGCCCACAGCAGGCATGGCAAGGGCTTCTCGCCCAGTGTGCCACAGCGGTGGGAGCGCCAACCAGGCCGCATGCGCCCATCGCGAGCCAGACCCCACGTCCCTGTCCGTCAATGTAGTGCCCAGCGAGCGTGCCAAGGGGGCCGCATCACCCGGATCATGGGCATGGCTGGCATGCCCAGGCAGCCTCCAGCAGGCAAGGCATGGGCTGCTCGCCCAGGCTGCGGCAGCGGTGGGCACGCCAGCCAGGCCACGGGCGACCATCGTGAGCCAGCCCTCACGTCCTTGTCCCTCGACGTAGTGCCCAGTGAGCGAGCCAGGGCGGCCGCGTCGACCAAACCCTGGCCACGGGTGGCACACTCAGGCAGCCTCCAGCAGGCACGGCATGGGCTGCTTGCCCAGTGTGATGCAGCGGTGGGCGCGCCAGCCAGACCGCGTGCGCCTATCGCGAGCCAGCCCCCACGTCCCTGTCCCTTGATGTAGTGCCCAGCGAGCGAGCTAGGGGGGTGCGTCGCCTGGAAGATGGGCATGGGTGGCACACCCAGGCAGCCCCCAGCAGGCACGGCATGGGCTGCTAGCCCAGTGTGCCGCAGCGGTGGGCGCGCCAGCAAGGCCGCGGGCGCCCTTCGCGAGCCAGCCCCCTCATCCCCGCCCCTCGATTGACTGCCCAGCGTACGGGCCAAGGGTGCCGTGTCGCATGGACTCTGGGCACGGGTGGGACGCCCAGGCAGGCCCCAGCAGGCACTGCATGGATTACTCGCCCAGCGTGCGGCAGCAGTGGGGGCGCCAGCCAGGCCGCGTTTGCCCATCGTGAGCCAGCCCCCTCGTCCCTGCCCCTCGACTGATTGCCCAGTGTGCGAGCCAGGGGTGCCACGTCGCACGGACCCTGGATACGGGTGGCATGCCCAGGCAGCCCCCAGGAGGCACGGCATGGGCTGCCCGCCCAGCGTGCGGCAGCGGTTGGCTCGCCACCCAGCCCTCACGTCCCTGTCCCTTGACATAGTGCCCAACGAGCGAACCAGGGGGGCCGCGTCGCCCGGACCATGGGCACGGGTGGTACGCCCAGGCAGCCCACAGCAGGCACGGCAAGGGCTGCTCGCCCAGTGTGCCGCAGCGGTGGGCGCGCCAGCCAGGCCGCGGGCGCCCATCGTGAGCCAGCCCCTCGTGCCTGCAAGTCGACTGACTGCCCAGCGAGTGAGCCAGGGGTGCCACAGTAGTCACCAGCAGGCACGGCGCCAGCCTTCCCAGGGGCGCCCCACGCGAGCCAGCCGCAAGCACGCTGTGAGGCTCAGCACATGCTGTGGGCGTTGATTTCATGGGCAAGCTGGCCTTGGCCGTGGCCCCTGGCTCTGGTGGACCCTGAGGGCTGCCATGGGGTGGCTGGAGGTGAGCTGGGCGGGGCAGCCAGCATGCACCATGGGCCAAGCAGAGGCACAGCTACCCCAGCCTACTGGCCACAATGCCCAGTTGCGAAATTGTTGTGAATTTACCATCTTTTCATCATGGAATTGGTCTCGAAATGACTGAAATAATTCGTGTAATTCATGAGGAGTCTGCTCCTGAAGTTTGGGATCATTTCGACTCACAGGCTATTTTTGATGATTTTTTCAATTTTCAGCTGTAGAAAATTCATTAAAAAAATTTAGTGCCCAGAAAATTCTGAAATTTTTTCTTGTGGTAGATATGATTATTCTCCATTTATGTACAAAATTTCAGCTCAAAATTTCAAGTAAAAAATTTTTTAGACCCATTATGACGGCTCAGACATATTGATGTTTCCTCCTACCGGGAGTGAAATTTCATTTAAGACTCTTTAGGGGGGAGGTGGTCACCTAGCTTGCGTGGCTGTGGCAGCCACCACCGCTGGCAGGCAGGCGGCCCGCGACGTCGGCCGAAGAGTGTGGGATGCCCGATCAGTAGCCAATGGAGTGGGGAAAACGTGGGTAACAAAATCCGCTAAATTGTGGGCAACGAAATGAGAAAAATCGTAGGATAATTAGCTGGGATGTGGCTACACAAGCTCGACGGTGTGGGCGGCAAAGCTAACGATGATGCATGCTACGCGAGGGCCAAATTGCTGGGGAGATTTTGAGCATGCGGAGTGCTTCATCGCAGGCCCTCGAGGCGGCAGACGTGCGGTTGGATCCCGACACTCAGGCTTGCCTAGGCGGACTTGTTGCGCAGCGCGATCGGCGACACGATCGTCGGCTGTTAGCAACGAGCGAGCCACATGGCCAGCCTGGGCAAGGCGTGACACCCCTGCTGCCAAGGCCTCATCGGTGGGAAAAACGTGGGCAACAAAACTAGAGAAATTGTGGGATAATGAGCTGGGATGTGGCTAGACAGACTCGACGGTGTGGGCGGCGAAGCTAACGATGATGCATGCTACGCGAGGGCCAAATCGTTTGGGGGAATTTCGAGCATGCGGAGTGCTTCGTCGCAGGCCCTCGAGGTGGCGGACGCGGGGCTGGATCCCGATGCCCAAGCTTGCCTAGGCGGACTCATTGCGCAGTGCGATCGACGACACGATCGTCGGCCGTTAGCAATGAGCGAGCCACACGACCAGCCTGGGCACCCCGAGCCATACGTTGGCATTTCGTG
>JAJFZO010000230.1:15000-35000 GCA_021397835.1 Moringa oleifera | reverse complement strand
CACATGCTCAACTAGTGATTCACTATATACCACAATGTCATTCAAGTAGACAACCACAAATTCATCCAAGAATTCATATAGCACATCGTTCATCAAATTGCAAAATGTGGCAGGAGCATTTGTTAAGCCAAAAGGCATCACGAGAAATTCATAAGACCCGTACCTGGTCACACATGTTGTCTTTGGCTCATCCCCGCCTTGATCCTTACTTGCCAATACCCAGATCGCAAGTCCAGCTTTGTGAAGTAGGATGCTTTGGACAATCGATCAAACAAGTCAGCCACATTCGGGACAGGATACTTGTTCTTCATTGTTACCTTGTTCAGTGCTCGATAGTCCACACACATCCTCAAGGATCCATCTTGCTTCTTTTGAAACAGAACCGGTGCACCATATGGAGCCTTTGAGGGTTGAATGAGGCCTGCTTGCAACAGTTCATCGAGTTGCTTCCTCAACTCAATCAACTCTAATGGAGACATTCTGTAAGGAGCTTTAGCCGGTGGTCTAGCTCCTGGTTCCAACTCAATTTCATGGTCAATTGCCCTCCTTGGTGGCAATTCTTTTGGTAACTCAGGGGGCATGGTGTCGGAGAAATCTTCCAAGACTTCCATCACCATGTCGGGTACTTCGACCCACTGATCAGGTTTGATCTCGATCAAGGCAGCCACATATGCTTGATCGCCCCTCTTTATCCCATTCTTGAATTGCTTGGCAGATTGCAATTCAATTCTTTTGTCTTTCGCTTGTTGACTACTCTCCATGGCAGCAACGAAGCATGAATTTCCCTCATCGCCTATGAGCATCCCTCGAAGGTGTGGAATCACCAACACTTTGGCCAAGGCCAAAAACTCGATCCCCAATATCAAGTCGAAGTCATCGAGGGGTACCACAGTTAAGTTGCACTGCCCTAACCATTTGTCTACCTTCAAGTTGCATACCGCCGAGCCTAAGATAGGCTTCGCCTCCGAATTCACCGCTTTCAGCTTGGTGGAATTTTTCACAACGGTCAAACCCAACGAACCAGCCACACGTTGTGCTACAAAGTTATTGGTAGCACCCGTGTCTACCATAGCTTGCACAGCTTTCCCATTGACTTGCACCATCACGTACATCAAGCCTTTGTATTGGACTTGACTGCCCGTCGTGATCGCATTCAATAGTTGGAGGGGGTTCACCCGTGATGGCCCTCCATTCGAGGTCTCCTCCTCCTCTTGCGCTATCAAAGCGTTTAGTTTCTCCCGCTTTGGGCACTCTCTAGCCATGTGTGGTCCACCACAAATGAAGCATCCCGTAGGATTCTTCCCTTTGTCTTGTGAAGGAGACTTGTTGCCACCCTTCCGATTTCCACCGTTGTCTTTCTTGCCACCATTAGGCTTCTTGCCATCCTTTTGGCCAAAAGCCTTCTGGTTTTTCTTTCCGCCTTCAGTTTTCTTCTTCCCACCTTGTGAATTGGACGCACCTGCATACTTGTAATCTACAAGCTTTTCTGCAGCGGCAATTGCGCTTGGCAAGTCTCCAACGGCTTGCCTTCGTAACTCAGCCTGCGCCCAAGGCTGTAACCCAGATAAGAAATTGAACATCTTATCCTCCTCGGACATATTTTTGATGTCCAGCAGCAAGGAGCTAAACTCCTTCACGTACTCCCGCACCGAACCTGAGTGCTTGAGCTTTTTAAGAGATTCCCTTGCAACCCAAGCAGTGTTGCAAGGAAGGAATTGATCCTTCAATTCCTTTTTCAACACCTCCCACGTCTCAATCTTTGGCCTCCCCGCGCTAGCGTCGTCCTCCATTCGAGTTCACCACCAAAGTTTTGCATCTCCTTGCAAATACATGCTGGTGATTGTCACCCGCTCTTCCTCTGGGATTCGGGCAGCTTTGAAGTACTGCTCAATATCCCACAGAAAGTTCTCAAGCTCCTTGGAGTTTCGACTACCATCGAAGGACTTTGGGTCGGGGACTTTGATTTTGGATGGGCCACCTTCCCCGTGCTTTAAGAGGTTCATCACTGCCCTCTTTAGCAAGGTGAGCTCATCTCTCAAATCTCTTTCCCCTTCCCTCACCGTGTCTGTCAAAGATACAATATCTTCCATGACAGATGCGAAGCGAACATCCACATCCCTTCGTATTTCCACCAACACGTTCTGGGCCACCCTCAGCTGCTCAGTATGTTGTTCAGTTTGAACAGCAAGACTTACAGCATCATCTGCTTGAGGAGCACCCACAAAATCCTCCAGATGGGTCAGCCTTTCCCTTATCTCGTTCATCGCAACTAACCACAGTTGCCAACACAACGAGGCTCTGATACCAAATTGTCACACGGTTGAGCTCTATGCTCGAATTTTCACCGAGTGATGGCACGAGTAACA
This sequence comes from Moringa oleifera, assembly GCA_021397835.1. Taxonomy (NCBI): domain Eukaryota; kingdom Viridiplantae; phylum Streptophyta; class Magnoliopsida; order Brassicales; family Moringaceae; genus Moringa; species Moringa oleifera. The sequence continues at coordinate 32,634 of JAJFZO010000230.1, read as the reverse complement.
CCCAACTCGTCAGCCAATCCGCCATGAATGCCCTCAGTCTCAAGTGAGCTTTATGCTGGAAGCACACACCCACGCACACAAGAGAGAATGAAAGAGAGACACAAGTGTTTACGGGAACCAATCCCAACCTTTTTCAGTAACGAATAAGGATTTACACTCTAACGCAGCAGGACATCACACCCTTGATGACTCTGCCTCTGGGTTTATATAGCCTACAAAACTTGGCAGTTGACACCCCCAACTGCCCTAGGGTAATGGGGTTTCATCCCCACAAAACCAGCCCCACATGCAGCTTTGACTCCAGCCCCTTGCGACAAGTGTCCCCCTCCCTTGCAAGTGCTTGGTAACCACTGGTAACTGCTGTCAACTGCTGGTAACCACTGGTAACTGCTGTCAACTGCTGCAAACTGCTGGAAACTGCTGCCAGCTTCATGGGCTAAGCCCATCAAGTGCACCCCGAGTGCCTCGTGCTCGTTTGCGTGCCCGGTAAGGTGCTAACGCGAGCCCGTGTCTGTTTTTCTGCCAGTGTTCTGCTCACTCGCTGCCCAGGTGCCCTGCACCATGTCCAGTCCTCATGAGCCATCTCTTTATGACTCACATATCAAGGACTTGACCGATAGCCATCGCGAGTGGGCTGCTCCCATGAGCAGGCCCAAGCAGGTGTCAACACTCGCTTGTGATGCTTCCCATGGCATCACTTGGGCTGGGGCCCCGATGAGCATCCCGTGTCTTCATCGTGCCACCACGCCACTGATATGTAAGGGGCTTACAGTAGGCAACTATCCTACCATCGAAAGTTGATAGGGTAGAAATTTGAATGATGCGTCGCCGGCACGATGGCCTTGCGATCCGTCGAGTTATCATGAATCATCAGAGCAATGGGTGAAGCCCGCGTCGACCTTTTATCTAATAAATGCACCCCTTCCAGAAGTTGGGGTTTGTTGCACGTATTAGCTCTAGAATTACTATGGTTATCCGAGTAGTAGGTATCATCAAACAAACTATAACTGATTTAATGAGCCATTCGCAGTTTCACAGTCTGAATTAGTTCATACTTACACATGCATGGCTTAATCTTTAAGACAAGCATATGAGTACTGGCAAGATCAACCAGGTAGCATCCTTCGAGACACAACGCCAACTAAGACCGAAGTGTGCCGCAAGGCTCACTACGGCCAAAGCTGCCGCAGTCGTCGTTCAAAATCGATGGGACGTGGGACAAATGCTTTCACTTGGACAGGCAAAGGCCGAGGCCACTCCTGTCGCAATACTTTTTGCACCTGAGGGGACAACTGATCTCTCGTGTGCCAAAGCAGTCGCATGCCAAAGCAAGCCGCGCTTGGAGCATGAGGCCCGGCTTAGGTTTCCACCCATGCCCACGAGGGACATGGTGTAAAGACAACCGACTCAAATCATCAAATTCCATTTGTGAAGGCACGCGACATGGGGTCCCGATGTCACCCACGAAACGCCAACGTATGGCTCGGGGTCGAGCTTGAAGCGACGTGCTAGTCGACAGTTCGATGCAAGAGCATGGAGCCTGCCAATGTGCACGACTAGATCACCACTCACACGCTGCACGTACAAATGGGCAGCAACAGCACCAAACGAGCTGCAAGCCAACGAGTGAAAGGCCTATCGATCATGCAGGTCATCGTGTGTCGCCGCACCCAAGTCGCTAAGCGTAAAATTGTTTCAATAGAAATGGACGATTCTTCAATGGCAAGGGACCACCGATGAGGCCTTGGCAGCAAGGGTGTCACAACGTGCCCAGGCTGGCCGTGTTGCTCGCTCGTTGCTAACGTTCGACGATCGTGCCGTCGATCGCGTTGCGCAGCAAGTTCGCTTCTAGGCAAGCCTGAGCGTCGAGATCCAACCCCGCATCCGCCGCCTCGAGGGCCTGCGATGAAGCACTCCGCATGGTGGAAATCCCCCTAACGATTTGGCCCTCACGTAGCATGCATCATCGTTAGCTTCGCCGCCCACACCATCGAGCTTGTCTAGCCACATCCCAGCTCATTATCCCACGATTATTCTCGCTTTGTTGCCCACGTTTTTCCCACCGATGAGGCCTTGGTAGTAGGGGTGCCCAGGCTGGCCGTGTGGCTCGCTCGTTGCTAACGGCCGACGATCGTGTTGTCGATCGTGCTACGCAACGAGTCCGCCTAGGCAAGCCTGAGCGTCGGGATCCAACCCCACGTCCACCACCTCGAAGGCCTGCGACGAAGCACTCTGCATGCTGGAAATCCCCTTAATGATTTGGCCCTCACGTAGCATGCATCATCGTTAGCTTCGCCGCCCACACCATCGAGCTTGTCTAGCCATATCCCAGCTCATTATCCCATGATTATTCTCACTTCGTTGCCCACGTTTTTCCCACCGATGAGGCCTTGGCAGTAGGGGTGCCCAGGCTAGCTATGTTGCTCGCTCATTGCTAACGGCCGACAATCGTGTCGTTGATCGCGCTGCGCAACGAGTTCGCTTAGGCAAGCCTGAGCGTCGGGATCCAACCCCACGTCCGCTGCCTCGAGAGCCTGCGACGAAGCACTCCACATGCTCAAAATTCCCCCCAACGATTTAGCCCTCGCATAGCATGCATCATCGTTAGCTTCGCCGCCCACACCGTCGAGCTTGTGTAGGCACATCCCAGCTTATTATCCCACGATTTTTCTCATTTTGCTGCCCACGTTTTTCCCACCAATGAAGCATTGGTAGCAGGGGTGTCACGCCTTGCCCAGGCTGGCCGTGTGGCTCCCTCATTGCTAACGGCCAATGATGATGTCGTCGATCAAGCTGCGTAACTAGTCCGCCGAGGTAAGCCTGGGCATCGGGATCCTGCCCCGCATCCACCGTCTTGAGGGCCTGCGACGAAGCACTCCGCATGCTTTAAATCCCCCCAGCGATTTGGCCCTCGCGTAGCATGCATCATCGTTAGCTTCGCCGCCCACACCGTCGAGCTTGTGTAGCCGCATCCCTGCTCATTATCCCACAATTTTTCTCCTTTCATTGCCCACGTTTTTCCCACTGATGAGGCCTTGGCAGCAGGGGTGTCACGCCTTGCCCAGGCTGGCCATGTGGCTCGCTCATTGCTAACGGCCGACGATCGTGTCGTCAATCGCGCTGCACAACGAGTCCGCCTAGGCAAGCCTAGGCGTTGGGATCCAGCCCCGCATCTGCCACCTCGAGGGCCTGCAACGAAGCACTCCGCATGCTAGAATCCCTCCAGCGATTTGGCCCTCGCATAGCATGCATCATCGTAAGCTTCGCCGCCCACACCGTCGAGCTTGTGTAGCCACATCCCAGCTCATTATCCCACGATTTTTCTCATTTCATTGCCCACAATTTAGCGGATTTCGTTTCCCATATTTTCCCCACTCCGTTGGCTACTGATCGAGCATCCCACACTCTTCGGCCGACGTCGTTGGCCGACTGCATGTCGGTGGTGGTGGCCGCCACAGCCACGCACCATCAGCTAGATGGGCAAGGTAGCAAGCCGCCCTGCCCATGCCATGCATGCTGGGTTGCCCAAGCCCAGTGCCTGCCCACGTGGGATGGGCAAAGGGGGAGGCACGCATGGCCTATTGGCACCCAGCAAGCTGGGTGACCACCTCCCCCCTAAAGAGTCTTAAATGAAATTTCACTCCCGGCAGGAGGAAATATCAATATGTCAGAGCCGTCATAATTGGTTTAAAAAATTATTTACTTAAAATTTTGAGCTGAAATTTTGTACATAAATGGAGAATAATTATATCTACCACCAGAAAAAATTTCAAAATTTTCTGGGCACAAAATTTTTTTTAATGAATTTTCTACAGCTGAAAATTGAAAAAATCATCAAAAATAGCCCGTGAGTCAAAATGATCCCAAACATCAGGGGCAGACTCCTCATGAATTACATGAATTATTTGAGTCATTTTGGGACCAATTCCATGATGAACAGACGGTCAATTCACAACAATTTCGCAACAGGGCATTGCGGCCAGCCGGCTGGGGCAGGCCTGGCCCACGGTGCATGCTCGCTGTCCTGTCCAGCGCACCTCCAGCTACCCCAAGTCCGCCCTCAGGGTCCACAAGAGCCAGCAGCCATGGCCAAGGCCAGCTTGCCCATGAAATAAACGCCCACAGCATGTACTGAGCCTCACAGCGTGCTCGAGGCTGGCTCGCGTGGGGCACCCCTGGCAAGGCTGGCGCCATGCCATTTGGCAACTGCTGTGGCACCCCTGGCTCGCATGCTGGGCAGTCAGTCGAGGGGCAGGGACGAGGGTGCTGGCTCGCGATGGGCGCCCGTGGCCTGGCTGGCACGCCCACCGCTGCCGCACGCTGGGCGAGCAGCCATGCCGTGCCTGCTGGGGGCTGCCTTGGCATGCCACCCGTGCCCAGGGTCCGTGGGATGCGGAACCCCTGGCTCACACGCTGGGCAGTCAGTCGAGGGGCTGGCACGAGGGGGCTGGCTCACCATGGGCGCCCGTGGCCTGGCTGGCGCGCCCACCGCTGCCGCACTCTGGGCGAGCAGCCCATGCTGATCCTGCTGGGGGCTTCCTGGGTGTGCCACCTGTGCCCAAGGTCCGTACGACACGGCACCCCTGGCTCGCACGCTGGGCAGTCAGTCGAGGGGCAGGGACGAGGGGGCTGGCTCGCCATGGGTGCCCGTGGCCTGGCTGGCGCGCCCACCGCTGCTGCATGCTGGGCGAGCAGCCCATGCCGTGCCTGCTGGGGGCTTCCTGGGCGTGCCACCCGTGCTCAGGGTCCGTGCAACGCGGCACCCCTGGCTCGCTCGCTGGGCACTTAGTCGAGGGACAGGGACATAGGGGCTGGCTCGAGATGGGCTCCTACGGCCTGGCTGGCGCCCCCACCTCTACTGCAGGCTGGGCACTTGGCCCATGCCGTGCCTGCTGGCGACTGCTCGGGCATGCCTCCCATACCCAGGGTCCATGCGACGCGGCTCCCCTGGCTCGCTTGCTGGGCACTTAGTCGAGGGATAGGGACGAGGGGGCTGGCTCGCGAAGGGCGCCCGTCGCCTGGCTGGCGCTCCCACCTCTACCACACGCTGGGCACTTGGCCCATGCCGTACCTGCTGGGGGCTGCCAAGGCATGCCTCCCGTGCCCAGAGTCCTTGTCACATGGCTCCCCTGGCTCTCTCGCTGGGCACTAAGTCGAGGGACAGGGACATGGGGGCTGGCTCATGATGGACGCCCGTGGCCCCACTGGCGCGCCCACCTTTGCTTCACGCTGGGCACTTAGCCCATGCCATGCCTGCTGGGGGCTGCCTGGGCATGCCTCCCGTGCCCATATTCCATGCGACGTGGCTCCCCTGTATCACTCGCTGGGCACTTAGTCGAGGGACAGGGAAGAGGGGGCTGGCTCGCGGTGGGCGCCTGTGGCCTTGCTGGCGCGCCCACCGCTGCCGCACGTTGGGCACTTGGCCCATGCCGTGCATATTGGGGGCTGCTTGGGCATGCCTCCCATTCCCAGGGTCTGTGCGATGCGGCTGCCCTGGCTTGTTCGCTGGGCAGTTAGCCGAGGGACAGGGACGAGGGGGCTGGCTCGCGAAGGGCGCCCGTCGCCTGGCTGGCGCGCCCACCTCTACTGCAGGCTGGGCACTTGGCCCATGCCGTGCCTGCTGGGGGCTGCCTGGGTGTGCCACCTGTGCCCAGGGTCTGTGCGACGCGGCACCCCTTGCTCGCACGCTGGGCAATCAGTCGAGGGGCAGGGACGAGGGGCCTGGCTCACGATGGGCACCCGCGGCCTAGCTGGCACGCCCACCGCTGCTGAACGCTGGGCGAGCAGCCCATGCCGTGCCTGCTCGGGGCTTCCTAGGCGTGCCTCTCGTGCCCAGGGTCCATGGGACACGGAACCCCAGGCTTGCACGCTGGGCAGTCAGTCGAGGGGCAGGGACGAGGGGGCTGGCTCGCGATGGGCGCCCGCGGCTTGGCTGGCGCGCCCACCGCTGCCTCACGCAAGGTGAGCAGCCCATGCCGTGCCTGCTGGGGGCTGCTTGGGCATGCCACCAGTGCCCAGGGTCCGTGCGACGCAGCCCCCCTAGCTCTCTCGCTGGGCATTACGTCGAGGGACAGGGACGTGAGGACTGGCTAGCGATGGGCGCCCGTGGCCTGGCTGGCACGCCCACCTCTGCCGCACGCTGGGCGAGCAGCCCATGCCGTGCCTGCTGGGGGTATCCTGGGTGTGCCACCCGTGCCCAGGATCCGTGCGACACGGCCCCCCTTGCTCGCTCGCTGGGCACATAGTCTAGGGAGAGGGACTTGGGGACTGGCTGGCGATGGGTGCCCGGGGCCTGGCTGGCTTGTTCGCTGGGCACTTAGCCGAGGGACAGGGACGAGGGGGCTGGCTCGCGAAGGGCGCCCGTCGCCTGGCTGGCGCGCCCACCTCTACTGCAGGCTGGGCACTTGGCCCATGCCGTACCTGCTGGGGGCTGCCTGGGCGTGCTACCCGTGCCAAGGGTCCGTGCTACGCGGCACCCCTGGCTCGCACTCTGGGCAGTCAGTCGAGGGGCAGGGACGAGGGGCCTGGCTCGCGATGGGTGCCCATGGCCTGGCTGTCGGGCCCACCGCAGCCGCACGCTGGGTGAGCAGCCCATGCCATGCTTGCTGGGGGCATCCTAGGCGTGCCTCCCATGCCCAGGGTCCGTGTGACATGGAACCCCTGCCTCGCACGCAGAGCTGTCAGTCGAGGGGAAGGGACGAGGGGGCTAGCTCGCGATGGGCGCCTGCGGCCTGGCTGGCACACCCACCGCTGCCGCACGCTGGGCGAGCAGCCCATGCCGTGCCTGCTGGGGGCTGCCTAGGTGTGCCTCCCGTGCCAAGGGTCCATGGGATGCGGAACCCCTGGCACGCACGGTGGGCAGTCAGTCGAGGGGCAGCGACGAGGTGGCTGGCTCGCGATGGGCGCCCGCGGCCAGGCTGGCGCGCCCACCGCTTCCGCACACAGGGCAAGCAGCCCATGCCGTGCCTGCTGGGGGCTGCCTGGGCGTGCCACCCGTGCCCAGGGTCCATGCGACGCAGCCCCCCTAGCTCACTTGCGGGGCACTTAGTCGAGGGACAGGGATGTGGGGGCTGGCTCGCGATGGGTGCCCGCGGCCTGGCTGGCGCCCCAACCGCTGCCGCACGCTGGGTGAGCAGCCCATGCCGTGCCTGCTGGGGGCTGCCTGGGGGTGCCAACCATATCCAGGGTCCATGCGACGCGGCCCCCCTGGCTCGCTCGCCGGGCACTTAGTTGAGGGACGGGGACGTGGGGGCTTGCTCGCGATGGGCGCCAGCGGCTTGGCTGGTGCGCCCACCGCAGCCGCATGTTGGGCACTTGGCCCATGCCGTGCATATTGGAGGCTGCCTGGGCATGCCTCCCGTTCCCAGGGTCTGTGCGACGCGGCTCCCCTGGCATGTTCGCTGGGCACTTAGTCAAGGGACAGGAACGAGGGGGCTGGCTCGCGAAGGGCGCCCGTCGCCTGGCTGGCGTGCCCACATCTACCGCACGTTGGGCACTTGGCCCATGCCGTGCCTTCTGGGGGCTGCTGGGGCATGCCTCCCATGCCCAGGTTCCATGCGATGCGGCTCCCCTGGCTCGCTCGCTGGGCACTTAGTCGAGGGATAGGGACGAGGGGGCTGGCCCGCGAAGGGCGCCCGTCGCCTGGCTGGCGCGCCCACCTCTACTGCACGCTGGGCACTTGGCCCATGCCATGCCTGCTGGGGGCTGCTGGGGCATGCCTCCCGTACCCAGGGTCCATGCGACACGGCTCCCCTGGCTCGCTCGCTGGGCACTTAGTCGAGGGACAGGGAAGAGGGGGCTGGCTCGCGATGGGCGCCCGTGGCCTTGCTGGCGCTCCCACCGCTGCCACACGTTAGGCACTTGGCCCATGCCGTGCATATTGGGGGCTGCCTGGGAATGCCTTCCGTTCCCAGGGTCTGTGCGACGCGGCTCCCCTGGCTTGTTCGCTGGGCACTTAGCCGAGCGACAGGGACGAGGGGGCTGGCTCGCGAAGGGCGCCCGTCGCCTGGCTGGCGCGCCCACCTCTACCGCACGCTGGGCACTTGGCCCATGCCGTGCATTCTGGGGGCTGCTGGGGCATGCCTCCCATGCCCAGGGTTGATGCGATGCAGCTCCCCTGGCTCGCTCGCTGGGCACTTAGTCGAGGGACAGGGACGAGGGGGCTGGCACGCGATTGGCCCCTGTGGCCTTGCTGGTGCGCCCACCGCTGCCGCACACTGGGCACTTGTCCCATGCCGTGCCTGCTGGGGGCTGCCTGGGCTTGCCTTCTGTGCCCAGGGTCCGTGCGATGTGGCTCCCCTGGCTCATTTGCTGGGCACTTAGTCGAGGGACAGGGATGAGGGGACTGGCTCGCGAAGGCCGCCCGTCGCCTGGCTGGCGCGCCCACCTCTACTGCACGCTGGGCACTTGGCCCATGCCGTGCCTGCTGGGGGCTGCTGGGGCATGCCTCTCGTGCCCAGGGTCCATGCGATGCGGCTCCCTTGGCTCGCTAGCTTGGCACTTAGTCGAGGGACAAGGACGAGGGGGCTGGCTCACGATGGGCGCCCATGGGCTGGCTGGCGCGCCCACTGCTGCCGCACGTTGGGCCCTTGGCCGATGCCGTGCATACTGGGGGCTGCCTGGGCATGCCTCCCGTGCCAAGGGTCTGTGAGACGCGGCTACCCTGGCTTGTTCGCTGGGCACTTAGTCGAGGGACAGGGATGAGGGGGCTGGCTCGCGAAGGCCGCCCGTCGCCTGGCTGGCGCGCCCACCTCTACTGCACGCTGGGCACTTGGCCCATGCCATGCCTGCTGGGGGCTGCTGGGGCATGCCTCTCGTGCCCAGGGTCCGTGCGAAACGGCTCCCCTGGCTCGCTCGCTTGGCACTTAGTTGAGGGACAAGGACGCGGGGGCTGGCTCACGATGGGCGCCCATGGCCTGGCTGGCGCGCCCACCGCTGCCGCACGTTGGGCCCTTGGCTGATGCCGTGCATACTGGGGGCTGCCTGGGTATGCCTCCCGTGCCAAGGTTCTGTGAGACGCGGCTCCCCTGCCTTGTTCGCTGGGCACTTAGCCGAGCGACAGGGACGAGGGGGCTGGCTCGCGAAGGGCGCCCGTCGCCTGGCTGGCGCGCCCACCTCTACCGCACACTGGGCACTTGGCCCATGCCGTGCATTCTGGGGGCTGTTGGGGCATGCCTCCCATGCCCAGGGTTGATGCGATGCAGCTCCCCTGGCTCGCTCGCTGGGCACTTAGTCGAGGGACAGGGACGAGGGGGCTGGCTCACGATGGGCGCCCATGGCCTGGCTGGCGCGCCCACCGCTGCCGCATGTTGGGCCCTTGGCCGATGCCGTGCATACTGGGGGCTGCCTGGGCATGCCTCCCGTGCCAAGGGTCTGTGAGATGCGGCTCCCCTGGCTTGTTCGCTGGGCACTTAGTCGAGGGAAAGGGACGTGGGGGCTGGCTCGCGAAGGGCGCCCGTCGCCTGGCTGGCGCGCCCACCCCTACCGCAGGCTGGGCACTTGGCCCATGCCGTGCCTTCTGGGGGCTGCTGGGGCATGCCTCCCATGACCAGGGTTGATGCGATGCAGCTCCCCTGGCTCGCTCGCTGGGCACTTAGTCGAGGGACAGGGATGAGGGGGCTTGCTCGCGATTGGCGCCTGTGGCCTTGCTGGCGCGCCCACCGCTGCCGCACACTGGGCACTTGTCCCATGCCGTGCCGGCTGGGGGCTGCCTGGGCTTGCCTTCTGTGCCCAGGGTCCGTGCGATGTGGCTCCCTGGCTCGTTTTCTGGGCACTTAGTCGAGGGACAGGGATGAGGGGGCTGGCTCGCGAAGGCCGCCCGTCACCTGGCTGGCGCGCCCACCTCTACTGCACGCTGGGCACTTGGCCCATGCCGTGCCTGCTGGGGGATGCTGGGGCATGCCTCTCGTGCCCAGGGTCCGTGCGATGCGGCTCCCCTGGCTCGCTCGCTTGGCACTTTGTCGAGGGACAAGGACGAGGGGGCTGGCTCACGATGGGCGCCCATGGCCTGGCTGGCGCGCCCACCGCTGCCGCACGTTGGGCCCTTGGCCGATGCCGTGCATACTGAGGGCTGCCTGGGCATGCCTCCCATGCCAAGGGTCTGTGAGATGCGGCTCCCCTGGCTTGTTCGCTGGGCACTTAGTCGAGGGACAGGGATGAGGGGGCTGGCTCGCGAAGGGCGCCCGTCGCCTGGCTGGCGCGCCCACCTCTACCGCATGCTGGGCACTTGGCCCATGCCTTGCCCACTGTGGGCTGCTGGGGCAAGCTTCCCATGCACAGGGTCCATGCGACGGGGCTCCCCTGGCTCGCCTCCGCTTGGCACTTAGTCGGAGGACAAGGACGAGGGGGCTGGCTCACGATGGGCGCCCATGGCCTGGCTGGCGCGCCCACCGCTGCCGCATGTTGGGCCCTTGGCCGATGCCGTGCATACTGGGGGCTGCCTGGGCATGCCTCCCGTGCCAAGGGTCTGTGAGACGCGGCTCCCCTGGCTTGTTCGCTGGGCACTTAGTCGAGGGAAAGGGACGTGGGGGCTGGCTCGCGAAGGGCGCCCGTCGCCTGGTTGGCGCGCCCACCTCTACCGCACGCTGGGCACTTGGCCAATGCCGTGCCTTCTGGGGGCTGCTGGGGCATGCCTCCCATGCCCAGGGTTGATGCGATGCAGCTCCCCTGGCTCGCTCGCTGGGCACTTAGTCGAGGGACAGGGACGAGGGGGCTGGCTCGCGATTGGCGCCTGTGGCCTTGCTGGCGCGCCTACCGCTGCCGCACACTGGGCACTTGTCTCATGCCGTGCCTTCTGGGGGCTGCCTGGGCTTGCCTTCTGTGCCCAGGGTCCGTGCGATGTGTTTCCCTGGCTCGTTTGCTGGGCACTTAGTCGAGGGACAGGGATGAGGGGGCTGGCTCGCGAAAGCCGCCCGTCGCCTGGCTGGCGCGCCCACCTCTACTGCACGCTGGGCACTTGGCCCATGCCATGCCTGCTGGGGGCTGCTGGGGCATGCCTCTCGTGCCCAGGGTCCATGCGATGCGGCTCCCCTGGCTCGCTCGCTTGGCAGTTAGTCGAGTGACAAGGAAGAGGGGGCTGGCTCACGATGGGCGCCCATGGCCTGGCTGGTGCGCCCACCGCTGCCGCACGTTGGGCCCTTGGCCGATGCCGTGCATACTGGGGGCTGCCTGGGCATGCCTCCCATGCCAAGGGTCTGTGAGACGCGGCTCCCCTGGCTTGTTCGCTGGGCACTTAGTCGAGGGACAGGGATGAGGGGGCTGGCTCGCGAAGGGCGCCCGTCGCCTGGCTGGCGCGCCCACCTCTACTGCACGCTGGGCACTTGGCCCATGCCGTGCCTGCTGGGGGCTGCTGGGGCATGCCTCTCGTGCCCAGGGTCCATGCGATGCGGCTCCCCTGGCTCACTCGCTTGGCACTTAGTCGAGGGACAAGGACGAGGGGGCTTGCTCACGATGGGCGCCCATGGCCTGGCTGGCGCGCCCACCGCTGCCGCATGTTGGGCCCTTGGCCGATACCGTGCATACTTGGGGCTGCCTGGGCATGCCTCCCGTGCCAAGGGTCTGTGAGACGCGGCTCCCCTGGCTTGTTCGCTGGGCACTTAGTCGAGGGACAGGGATGAGGGGGCTGGCTAGCGAAGGGCGCCCGTCGCCTGGCTGGCGCGCCCACCTCTACTGCACGCTGGGCACTTGGCCCATGCCGTGCCTGCTGGGGGCTGCTGGGGCATGCCTCTCGTGCCCAGGGTCCATGCGATGCGGCTCCCCTGGCTCACTCGCTTGGCACTTAGTCGAGGGAAAGGGACGTGGGGGCTGGCTTGTGAAGGGCGCCCGTCACCTGGCTGGCGCGCCCACCTCTACCGCACGCTGGGCACTTGGCCCATGCCGTACCTGCTGGGGGCTGCCAGGGCATGCCTCCCATGCCCAGAGTCCTTGTTACATGGCTCCCCTGGCTCTCTCGCTGGGCACTAAGTCGAGGGACAGGGACGAGGGGGCTGGCTCATGATGGACGCCCGTGGCCTCACTGGCGCGCCCACCTTTGCCGCACGCTGGGCACTTAGCCCATGCCTTGCCTGCTGGGGGCTGCCTAGGCATGCCTCCCGTACCCAGATTCCATGCGACGTGGCTCCCCTGTATCACTCGCTGGGCACTTAGTCGAGGGACAGGGACGAGGGGGCTGGCTCGCGATGGGCGGCTGTGGCCTCACTGGCGCGCCCACCTTTGCTGCACGTTGGGCACTTGGACCATGCTGTGCCTGCTGGGGGCTTCCTGGGCATGCCTTCCATGCCCAGGGTCTGTGTAACGCGGCTCTCCTGGCTCGTTCGCTGGGCACTTAATCGAGGGACAGGGATGAGGGGGCTGGCTTGCGATGGGCGCCTGTGGCCTGGCTGGCGCGCCCGCCTCTGCCGCACGCTAGGCACTTGGCCCATGCTGTGCCTGCTGTGGGATGGCTGGGGCATGTCTTCCGTGCCCAGGGTCCATGCGACATGGCTCCCCTGGCTGGTTCGCTGGGCACTTAGTTGAGGGATAGGGACGAGGGGGCTGGCTCGCGAAGGGCGCCCGTCGCCTGGCTGGCGCGCCCACCTCTACTGCAGGCTGGGCACTTGGCCCATGCCGCGCCAGCTGGGGGCTGCTGATGCATGCCTCCCGTGCCCAGGGTCCGTGCGACGCGGCTCCCCTGGCTCGCTCGCTGGGCACTTAGTCGATGGATAGGGAGGAGGGGGCTGGCTCGCGATGGGCGCCTGTGGCCTCGCTGGCTCGCCCACCTCTGCCCCACGCTGGGCACTTGGCCCATGCCGTGCCTGCTGGGGGCTTCCTGGGCTTGTGTTCTGTGCCCAGGGTCCGTGCGACATGGCTCCCCTGGCTCGTTCGCTGGGCACTTAGTCGAGGGACAGGGACGAGGGGGCTGGCTTGCGAAGGGCGCCCGTCGCCTGGCTTGCGCACCCACCTCCACTGCACGGTTGGAACTTGGCCCATGCCGTGGCTGCTGGGGGCTTCAGGGGCATGCCTCCCATGCCCAGGGTCCATGCGACGCGGCTCCCCTGGCTCGCACTCTGGGCAGTCGGTCAAGGGGCAGGGACGAGGGCGCTGCCTCGCGATGGGTGCCCGTGGCCGGGCTGACGCGTCCACCGCTGCCGCATGCTGGGCGAGCAGCCCGTGCCGTACCTGCTGGGGGCTGCCTGGGCGTCCCACCCATGCCCCAGGATCTGTGCAACGCGGCCCCCCTGGCTCGCTCGCTGGGCACTACGTCGACGGACAGGGACAAGGGGGCTGGCTTGCGATGGGCACCCGCGGCCTGGCTGGCGCGTCCACCACTGCCGCATGCTGGGCGAGCAGCCCATGCCGTGACTGCTGGGGGCTCCCTTGGTGTGCCACCCATGGCTCCCTGGGCGTGCCACCCATGCCCAGGGTCTGTGCGATGCGGCCCCCCTTGCTCACTCGCTGGGCACTTAGTCGAGGGACAGGGACGAGGGGGCTGGCTCGCGATGGGCGCCCGCGGCCTGGCTGGCGTGTCCACCGCTGCCGCACGCTGGGCGAGCAGCCCATACCGTGCCTGCTGGGGGCTGCCTGGGCATGCCACCCGTGCCAAGGGTCCATGCGATGCGGCACCCCTGGCTCGCACGCTGGGCAGTCAGCCGAGCGGCAGGGACGAGGGGGCTGGCTCGCGATGGGCGCCCGCGGCCTGGCTGGTGCGTCCACTGCTGCCGCACGCTGGGTGAGCAGCCCATGCCGTGCCTGCTGGGGGTGGCCTGGACATGCCACCCGTTCCCAGAGTCTGTGCGACATGGCCCCCCTGGCTCGCTCTCTGGGCACTACGTCGAGGAACAGGGACGTGGGGGCTGGCTCGCGATGGGAGCCCGCGGCCTGGCTGGCGCGACCACCGCTGCCCCATGCTTGGCGAGTAGCCCATGCCATGCCTGCTGGGGGCTTCCTGGGCATTCCACCCATGCCCAGGATCCGTGCGACGCAGCCTCCCTGGCTCACTCGCTGAGCACCTAGTCGAGGGACAGGGACGTGGGGGCTGGCTCGCGATGGGCGCCCGCGTTCTGGCTGGCACGCCCACCGCTGCCGCACGCTGGGTGAGCAGCCCATGCTGTGCCTGCTGGGGGCTGCCTAGGCATGCCACCCATTCCCAGGGTCCATGCGATGCAGCCCCCCTGGCTCGCTCGCTTGGCACTAAGTCGAGGGACAGGGACGAGGGGGCTGGCTCGTGATTGGAGCCTGTGGCCTGGCTGGTGCGCCTACCGCTGCCGCAAGCTTGGCACTTGACCCATGCCATGCCTGCTGGGGGCTGCTGGGGCATGCCTCCCATGCCCAGGGTCCGTCCGACGCGGCTCCGCTGGCTCACTTGCTGGGCACTTAGTCGAGGGACAGGGACGAGGGGGCTGGCTCACGATGGGAGCCCGTGGCTTGGCTGGTGCGCCCACCACTGCCGCATGCTGGGCACTTGGCCCTTGCCGTGCCTTCTGGAGGCTGTCTGGGCATGCCTCTCGTGCCCAGGGTCCATGCGATGTGGCTCCCCTGGCTCGCTCGCTGGGTACTTAGTCGAGGGACAGGGTCGAGGGGGCTGGCTCTCGATGGGCGCCCGTGGCCTGGCTGGCGCGCCCACCGCTGCCGCACGCTGGGCACTTGGCCCATGCTGTGCATACTGGGGGCTTCCTGTGGATGCCTTCCATGCCCAGGATCTGTGCGACGTGGCTCCCCTAGCTCGCTCGCTGGGAACTTAGTCGAGGGACAGGGACGAGGAGGCTGGCTTGCGATGGGCGCCCGTGGCCTGGCTGGCGTGCCCACCGCTGCCGCACGTATGCCACTCGGCCAATGCCGTGCATACAAGGGGCTGCCTGGGCAAGCCTCCCATGGCATGGGTCTGTGCGACACGGATCCCCTGGCTCGTTCGCTGGGCACTTAGTCGAGGGATAGGGACGAGGGGGCTGGCTCGCGAAGGGTGCCCGTCGACTGGCTGGCGCGATCACCTCTACCGCACACTGGGCACTTGGCCCATGCCGTGCCTGCTGGGGGTTGCTGGGGCATGCCTCCCGTTCCCAGGGTCCATGCGATGCGGCTCCTCTGGCTCGCTCGCTGAGCACTTAGTCGAGGGACAGGGACGAGGGGGCTGGCTCGAGATGGGCGCCTGTGGCCTTGCTGGCGCGCCCACCGCTGCCGCACGCTGGGAACTTGGCCCATACCGTGCCTGCTGGGGGCTGCTGGGGCATGCCTCCCATGCCCAGGGTCCGTGTGACGCGGCTCTCCTGGCTCGCTCGCTGGGCACTTAGTCGAGGGACAGGAACCATGGGGCTGGCTCGCGATGGGAGCCCGTGGCTTGGCTGGTGCGCCTACCGCTGCCGCACGCTGGGCACTTGGCCCATGCTGTACCTGCTGGGGGCTGCCGGGGCATGCCTCCCATGCCCAGGGCCCTTGCGTCGCAGCCCCCCTGGCTCACTCGCTGGGCACTACGTCGAGGGACAGGGATGTTGGGGCTGGCTCGCGATGGGCGCCCGCGGCCTGGCTGGCGCGCCCACCGCTGCCGCACACTGGGCGAGCAGCCCATGCCGTTCCTGCTGGGGGCTGCCTGAGCATTCCACCCGTGCCCAGGGTCCATGCGATGTGGCCCTCCTGGCTCAATTACTGGGCACTAAGTCGAGGGACAGGGACGAGGGGGCTGGCTCGCGATGGGAGCCCGTGGCCTGGCTGGTGCGCCTACCACTGCCGCACGGTTGGCACTTGGCCCATGCCGTTCCCGCTGGCGGCAGCCTGGGCATGCGTCCTGTGCCTAGGGTCTGTGCGACACGGCTCCCCTGGCTCGTTCGCTGGGCACTTAGTCGAGGGACAGGGACAAGGGGGCTGGCTCACGAAGGGCGCCCGTCGCCTTGCTGGCGCGCTCACCTCTACTGCACGCTGGGCACTTGGCCCATGCCGTGCCTGCTGGGGGTTGCTGGGGTATGCCTCCCATTCCTAGGGTCCGTGCAACACGGCTCCCCTGGCACGCTCGCTGAGCACATAGTCGAGGGACAGGGACGAGTGGGCTGGCTCAAGATGGGCGCCTGTGGCCTGGCTGGCGCACCCACCGCTGCCGCACGCTGGGCACTTGGCCCATGCCGTGCTTGCTGGGGGCTGCCAGGGCATGCCTCCCGTGCCCAGGGTCCATGCAACACGGCTCCCCTGGCTGCTCGCTGGGCACTTAGTTGAGGGACAGGGATGAGGGGGCTGGCTCGCAATGGGCGCCTGTGGCCTGGCTGGCACGCCCACCGCTGCCACATGCTGGGCACTTGGCCCATGCCGTGCCTGCTGGGGGCTTCCTGGGCATGCCTCCTGTGCCCAGGGTCTGTGCGATGCGGCTCCCCTGGCTCGATCGCTGGGCACTTAGTCGAGGGACAGGAACGAGGGGGCTGGCTCGAGATGGGCACCTGTGGCCTCGCTGGCGCGCCCGCCGCTGCTCACACTGGGCACTTGGCCCATGCCATACCTGCTGGGGGCTGCCTGGGCAAGCCTCCCGTGCCCAGATTCTGTGTGACATGGCTCCCCTGGTTTGCTCGCTGGGCACTTAGTCAAGGGACAGGGACGAGGGGGCTGGCTCGCGATGGGCGCCTGTGGCCTGGCTGGCCCGCCCACCTCTGCCGCACGCTGGGCACTTGGCCCATGCCATGCCTGCTGGGGGCTGCTGGGGCATGCCTCCCGTGCCCAGTGTCCATGCGACGCGGCTCCCCTGGCTCCCTCGCTGGGCACTTAGTCGAGGGACAGGGACGAGGGGGCTGGCTCGCGATGGGCGCCTGTGGCCTCGCTGGCGCGCCCACCGCTGCGCACACTGGGCACTTGGCCCATGCCATACCTGCTGGGGGCTGCCTGGGCATGCCTCCCGTGCCCAGAGTCCATGCGACATGGCTCCCCTGGCTTGCTCACTGGGCACTTAGTCGAGGGACAGGGACGAGGGGGCTGGCTCACGATGGGCGCCTGTGGCCTGGCTGGCCCGCCCACCTCTGCCGCACGCTGGGCACTTGGCCCATGCCATGCCTGCTGGGGGCTGCTGGGGCATGCCTCCTGTGCCCAGTGTCCATGCGACGCGGCTCCCCTGGCTCGCTCGCTGGGCACTTAGTCGAGGGACAGGGACGAGGGGGCTGGCTCGCGAAGGGCGCCCGTCGCCTGGCTGGCGCGCCCACCTCTACCGCACACTGGGCACTTGGCCCATGCTGTACCTTCTGGGGGCTGCTGGGGCATGCCTCCCATTCCCAGGATCTGTGCGACGCGGCTCCCCTGGCTCGGTCACTGGGCACTTAGTCGAGGGACAGGGATGAGGGGGCTGGCTCGCGATGGGCGCCTGTGGCCTCGCTGGCGCGCCCACCTCTGCCACACGCTGGGCACTTGGCCCATGCCATGCCTGCTGGGGGCTTCCTGGGCATGCCTCCTGTGCCCAGGGTCTGTGCGATGCGGCTCCCCTGGCTCGATCGCTGGGCACTTAGTCGAGGGAAAGGGACGAGGGGGCTGGCTCGAGATGGGCGCCTGTGGCCTGGCTGGCGCGCCCACCGCTGCCGCACGCTGGGCACTTGGCCCATGCCGTGCCTGCTAGAGGCTGCCTGGGCATGCCTCCCATGCCCAGAGTACTTGCGACATGGCTCCCCTGGCTCTCTCGCTGGGCACTTTGTCGAGGGA